>JASANB010007687.1:0-90392 GCA_030248155.1 Sabatieria punctata | reverse complement strand
TGTCAAGGCGACAGCGACTAGAACGAGAAGGAACGAAAGCCAGCCCAGCTTGGCTAAAAGTACATCGCGTTGTGATTATGATTAGAGCGAGGACGATTGGCGAGTGAAAGACTAAATGCCATACAAACAAACTACCTAAGAATTAGATGTGATTGCACCCAAAGTAAAACACAGACCGACAACAGGGTTTTCCTCTTTATTAGCCGACCGCCTCTCTGCCCTCTTCTTTTAGACACCACCGGACGCTCCGCTTATTAGAGACTCTGTTACAGACACTGATAGACTGATAGACTGATCGACTGCTCGACACCCTCTTACACTGATAGACACTGTTACACTGCTACACTGATAGCCTGCACTAAAGAAAGAATTCAAAACAAGGAAGATCGTTTGCAGGTAAATCAAGAAATCGTGACAATCAAACCAACGAGCAGAGAGTACGGTAACTTTAAATATAGGAAAAATGTACAGAAAGCAAACTAAAACCAAAATCATAGTTTACAGCGAGAATTCCTCAAATATCGTTCATGTAAAACATGACACTCCCCGCCGAAAGCGTCTCTGCTGATGCTTGCAAGTAGATGACGAGTTCTCCACGACCGATTGCTGGTGACTGCCGTTTGGAAACCGATATAGCTGAAAACACGCTACAGAGGGCAATTACTGCAATATCAGAAAGCTTGACAGAGATCAGGCAGCTTGACAACTGAGACTGTGGTTACACCGAGCCTGTCTGTAAATGAGAGAACACACATGCAGTCACTGACTGTTGAACTGAAACGATAAAAGACAGATGGCGCGATTAACAAAGTACATACTATGTATGTATCGAGCTGGAGCTATGTACCTGTCTGCATTTCAAACTGAAACAGTGAACTCGCCTGCAATACAAGCTACGTATGTATGTAGGTACCATTGTGAAACTTACAGAAAAAAATACTAAAAATCGATAGGCACAGACCGTTAGGTGACCAAGAACAGGTCAGAAATTTTTAGGCTCTGCAACTATGTATGTACGTACAGTACTTACTAATTGCACGGGCAGACAGCGCAGACAGCTCAGACTCCTACGGCTCTGCCTTTCCTTCCTCCATGCCCTATGGAGGACCCTCCCGCCGGATTGAGCTATAAGAGAATTACATACGCAGAGCACTGACACTGAGTCACAAATTAGATACTGCAAAACTGAGGTAGGGTTCTAGAGATTCTGAGTTGCGCCAAACAGAACACCTGAGAGACAGGTTGGATTAATCTCGGTCTGAATTGGCACAAAAATACGAAAATGCTTACTGCTAAACTGAAACCGCTGTTCAGTAGCTTTTGACAACTCTAAGCGTTGCCGCTAAGGAGGGATAGAGAGCTAATCTACATGCTGTCTCAGCATTACAGCAATAGGGACAGTTACAACTAGGAAGGCCTCGAGTAGGAACAGAGCTACTGGGTGGGCTGGGCAGAGAGTCTTTGAGGTAGAGGGTGTATCTAGCCTAGCGTCACCACTAAACTTGTTCACTAAGAACCAAACTATTAACAGAGGGGGAGACTCTCGTTTGCTGAGAGGGTACAGAACTTGTCAGGTAGTCCGGCTGCGGACTTTAGCCAAACCTAGAGACAAATACAGTTTCGGCTGAGGGTGTTAGGAAGACACAGAAATAGAAATAAGGCACTAAACCGTACTATTCGAAAACGATTAGGTTTTTTGACTAAACACCTCTAACATACAGTACATAGCTCGATTTCTGTATTCTGGCTGACAAGAGTTCAACTTGAATTAGCTACTGTTTAGTGTCGGTCATTATACTAATTAATAGCTGGAAATATACGAACAACTTTGGGGCATACAGTACATACTGACAGGACTAGTAAGTAGGATGCAGTTCGCCGTTTTATCGCTTATTGACAGTACGCATCAGTCAACCGCGCCACGAGATTGGCAACGGTGTCTCAAATAAGAAATTACTTGGGCAGTCTTGCCATTAGGCTACTAGAAAGGGGATGAGTGGCTTTTGCACTGATATGGCCGAAACAGAGTGCTGACTACCTAACCTCTGCTTCTAAGGTTGAGTCGTTGACTGTCAACGAGGCTCACTAAACTATTGCTGGTGCTCAGTCTACTCTTTACCAAAACCCAAAACGAAATGCAGTTGACGCCGGCTGCCTCTAATGGCGCCGTACTATGGCCGCTTGCTGCCTATTGCCGTCTCGCCAGAGACCGACTGCACCTAATGCAAGCAATGCCCTATGCCTGGGCGCTGGCCCACTGGCATGTACCAAAGTCAAACTGCGTCGCGTCTAACGCGGAATTACGTATGAATTTCGGTGGCAAACCGAGCTAATCTCGAATGCCTTTCGACTGAGCCACGCCAGCATCTACGTCTATCGATGGCCAAATCAGCCAAAAAGGGACACTCACACGCTCAACGTGTGACAGCTATTTTTAGCTAACTGAGTGGTCTAACGCTACTAAACTAAATTTCACTGGTGCTCTGACCAGGCGAATACCGAAATAAGAGCCAACTCTGGCAAGCAATTAGGATTTCACTGGTGCTCTGACCAGGCGAATACCGAAATAAGAGCCAACTCTGGCAAGCAATTAGGATTTCACTGGTCCTCTGACCAGGCGAATACCGAAATAAGAGCCAACTCTGGCTAGCATTTGGGACTTAGAACTAAAGAACTGACCTATTTAGTCTCCACGCGAATGGGGAGGTACTAAACTATTAGGGTGGAAGACTGCCCTTTGCGCACTGGCTCTACTCTACCGAGACACGACCATCGACTTTTAACGGCACAAGGCCTAGTTTAGTGGCTACTGCATAGCTAAACTAGGCGCGCGCAGAGAAAAGAACTCACCTCCCTAGGAGGGTCTGCACGCAACGCAAGGGTAGTGTGTCCTACGGCCAACCGGTTTGCACTGCTGCAACACTGCACTCGCCATAGGCTCGCGTTTGTCTTGGACACCATGTCAAGGCGACAGCGAGCCTATGGCGAGTGTCCCTATTGCTGTAATGCTGCTGCTTCTCGTTTCTAGTCGGGTCTTGCCCGCGACGACGCAGGTTCGATTCCTGCTCTGGGCACCCATGTCGCGAAGTGAGACAGGAAAAGACTAAGGACTTGTGCCGCTCGGCTGAGCTAAAGCAAATAAACAATGCGTCTCTCTTATAAAGGTTTATTGAGCGCAAACAAACTAAACAGCCTGGGTCTTGGCCTTGTCTCGCGCTGGCCCGTCCTCACTGGCTCGCTGGCTCTCGCTCCTGGACCGGACCAGCCGCTCGCTCGCTCTTCTCTAGCCAACACCGACTAGCTCTGCTCCATGGCCAAATAGCAACTTTCTGGTTGCCACACAAACAAAAAGCACAAATTACCGTATCAGAGCAAAGCAAACATACTGTACAAGAGAGCAAGATATAAGTAAAAGACCAGTAAATTAGCTAATACGAGACAAGGCAAATGCGCAACTAGACATACTAAAAATCAAATCACTACAGATTTGACTATCAGTGTATCAGTGTAACAGAGTCTGTAATAATGGGAGCGTCGGGTGGTGTCTAAAAAGAAGAGGGCAGAGAGAGGCGGTCGTCTAATAAAGAGAAAACCCTGTTGTCGGTCTGTGTTTTACTTTGGGTGCAATCCCATCTAATTCTTAGGTAGTTTGTTTGTATGGCCTTTAGTCTTTCACTCGCCAATCGTCCTCGCTCTAAACATAATCACAACGCGATGTACTTTTAGCCAAGATGGGCCGGCTTTTCGTTTCCTTCTCGTTCTAGTCGGCTCTTGCCTTGACATTCAGTCGAAGACCAACAGTGCATGCCCGGCCACCAGCAACCCCCTGGAACCGGAGCTACATCCCCTCAAAGTTGGAAGGTCAGCAATTTTCGGGCTCATTTTAATAGCTTTGACACCCTCCATTCAAACGATCAGCCTTCATTCGCTTCTTAAGCTAGGATCCCGACTCGCATATGGTTTTGTAGCTGGTCCAATGGCCTTTCGTTTTCTGGTACCCCCGTTTCCATGGTTACCGAGATATTCGCCGAAAACTGCGAAATTTCCGCAAAATGCCACTCCGTTATTTTTTTCGAAAAATCTTTATAACTTTTTGTGCAAAGGCCCTGACAAGATTTTTTTTTAACATTTTTTTGGCTTGTGTTGGCCAAACAAAATGAGCGCACTACGGGCGTGTGCTGTATTGGGGGGGTAGGGGGGGTGTTTGGCCTCTTAAAGGTGTTCGAAAAAAATTTTTTTCTGCAAAGCTTAGTGGTTAGCATACTGTTATATGCAGTTTTGTGTGCTGAGTTCGAAAATGCATTCAGCTTAGCTAGATTCGCTCTGGATCGGGAGAAATTGGCGTCCAAATTTGAGACCAACCCTATTTCTTGACTGGAACTACTCGCTAGTATGACCATTAACTGTGGTACAATGCTGTTTTTCTTATGTAGTTTTTGCTGCTGATTCCGAAAATAACTCAACTATTTGCTCTACGTTGCCTACTTTTGAAGATATCGGCATTTTTATGATTTGGGAAGAAAACGGCTGCACTTGCTATAACATGCTCATTTGAAAGGTGACTCAATTCAGTCGCATCTAGGGTACAGAACCATCTAAATTTATATCACCTAATGCAGCTTTTGCCGCTGATTACGAAAATGAGATCTGTTTTTCAATCCGACTGCTGCTGAGCTACTTATGTAATTTTTATGCCCTGTTACTCAGACAATAAGTTATCTGTCAAATCTGGGGATAACGTGGTATCTATCTGGTGCAGTTTTTTCCGCTGATTCAGAATATCATCGCATTTTTGCGCAAAGGCCACTCGGTCGCAATTTATGGACCTCCGAATTTTCATTAAGAAACATCAACATGACAAGCCGTAATCCTGAAATAAATGTTCAGCATTCATGCATTTCTGAAGGGAATCTTTTGTCAGTCAATAGTGTACCCGACCTATTTTGACCCACTCAGTTAAAAAATGGCGTTTGTTATTCTCTACTGCTGTTCAATTTTGAGATATTACTGATCAAACAAAATTTGCATTAATATTCATATATCTCCAAAGGGAGTAACTATAGATTAAAACAAACGCCATTTTTGAACTCAGCGGGTCAAAATAGGTCGGGTACACTATTGACTGTCAAAAGGTTCCCTTCAGAAATGTATGAATGCTGAACATTTATTTCAGGATTATGCCTTGTCAGGGCATGTCTCTTAATGAAACTTCAGAGGTCCATAACTTGCGACTGAGGGCCGCAGCGCAAAAAATGTGATGATATTCTGAATCAGCGGAAAAAAACTGCACCAGATAGATACCACGTTATCCCCAGATTTGACAGACAACTTATTGTCTGAGTTTCAGGGCATAAAAATTACATAAGTAGCTCAGGAGCAGTCGGATTGAAAAACAGATGTCATTTTCGTAATCAGCGGCAAAAACTGCATTAGGTGATATAAATTTATATGGCTCTGTACCCTAGATGCGACTGAATTGAGTCACCTTTCAAATGAGCATGTTATAGCAAGTGCAGCCGTTTTCTTCCCAAATCATAAAAATGCCGATATCTTCAAAAGTAGGCAACGTAGAGCAAAAAATAGAGTCATTTTCGGAATCAGCAGCAAAAACTACATAAGAAAAACTGCATTGCACCGCGGTTAATGGTCATACTAGCGAGTAGTGCCAGTCAAGAAATAGGGTTGGTCTCAACTTTGGACGCCAATTTCTCCCGATCCGGAGCGAATCTAGCTAAACTAAATGCATTTTCGAACTCAGCACACAAAACTGCATATAACAGTATGCTAACCACTAAGCTTTGCAGAAAAAAATTTTTTTCGAACACCTTTGAGAGGCCAAAACACTCCCTCCCCCCAAACCGCACACTTTAGGGCGCTCATTTTGTTTGGCCAACTCATGCCTAACTTTTGTTGAAACATTAGCTTGGCAGGCCTTTGCACAAAAAGTTATAAAGATTTTTCGAAAAAAATAACGGAGTGGCATTTTGCGGAAATTTCGCAGTTTTCGGCGAATATCTCGGGAACCAGCTATGATCTGGAAACGGGAGTACCAGAAAATGAAAGGCCATTGGACCAGCTACAAAACCATATGCGATGCGAGTCGGGATCCTAGCTTAAGAAGCGAATGAAGGGTGATCGTTTGAATGGAGGGTGTCAAAGCTATTAAAATGAGCCCGAAAATTGCTGCCGACCCAAATTTGAGGGGGTGTAGCTCCGGTTCCAGGGGGTTGCTGGTGGCCGGGCATGCACTGTTGGTCTTCGACTGTGCTCTATTTTAATACTGTATTAAATATCAGCCAGATCCGTGAGATGACCCTGCTTGCCCCCTCAAAGCTGTCTTTCTCGCAAAATGCATCTTAAGAGGCAGTCCACGAAAAAATCGAACCTTGGTCTGTACAGCTGATTTTTCAAAATCGGCCTAGAAAGCTGAAACTTTCAGGCATTGTAGACCACAAAACGTCATGGACGTATTCACTCTCCGATTTTTACTAGCTGCCCTACAACCAAAATTATGGCCCTTCAAAAACTGCGATTTTCACCATTTTTGCCCGTGAGGTCCCAACTTCAAAACGGCAAAACTCCTTCTCTAGTGGACCGATTTTGATGTGGTATGGCTCATTAAAGAGGCAATTGGACTGTCTATCAGGCAGTATGCACAAACTCGCTGAATTTTGTCTTTGAGTTTTTTGGCGTTTTTTAGACTTTGGCAGCCAATAACTCAAAATTGAGTATGGTTCCCTAGCAAGATAACGACAGATTCGAAATCTACGCGCAATGTTACGTCTGGTAGTTATATTCTTGTTGCTGAAAGCTGGGACCTAAGCAGTCAAAAGTTCGGTCGAAAATAGTCTGCCAGTACTGCTCAATTTTCAGTTCTTCATCCAAGCTGCCTGAATTTGAAAACCTGTAAGTCAGTAAGGAGCTATCGATTTTTTACTACAGATACATCATTTGAAAGGCAATCTGATAATCTATCAAACCATATTCACTAATTTGTCCAATTGTCTTTTTTCACCGCTTGGCAGGTCTTGTACTTCGAGAGCCAATAACTCAAAGCTGAGTGTGGTATTCTGACAAGATAATGACAGATTCGAAATCTACGCGCAATTTTACGTCTGGTAGTCATATTCTTGTTGCTGAGAGCTGGGACCTAAGCAGTCAAAAGTTTGATCGAAAATGGTCGAATTCGAAAATAGCCTGCCAGTACCATTCATCGAAAGAAGTCTGTAACATCTGCTGAAGAGTTTCTACTTGCAGCCAGTTCCCACAACCGCCTGCGAGATGTAAGCCTATTTGCCGGCCACATAGAGGGAAAAACCTTAGGCAAGCCCAACCAAGGGAAAGGACACACATCCAACCAACCCACACAACAACAAGAAAGAAGCCAATCCTCAGATTACCATGTTATTTGATTTTATGTATGAATATGATGAACGTTATGCTCCGGCTGCACCATTTTATCGTTGCATGTTGCAAACATGGAAAATGCCAGGTATCGGCAATGGCAAAGTGATTGAAAAGAAATTTTGCCAGAAACAGAAAATTGAGGCAAACATTGTGTGGGCAAACATTGCTGGGTGAAACTGAATTCCATCATTTGAAGAAGTGTAAATTGGGCAGAACAATTTATTTGCTACTTGAAATGAGTAATAATTGTGATGTTATCTTAGACCATCTTTATGTCTGCAAAAATTATAGGTTTATTTGTCACGAATATGTCCATTGTCCAATCAGCACATCAGAATGATTTTGATATGGAACATAGTGCTGTCTTTAGGGCAGATATTTACATAGGGACATATGCACTTACCTAAATTCAATCACTAGACCACATTCAACCAAGTGTTTGACTGTTTGAGCCCCAGTTTTTCAGAAAACAAAAATATGACAAGAGTAGAACATCGATTGCTCATTACTGGTTTGCAGGTTTTCAATGCAAGACAGCTTTAATGCTCATGCACAATTGAAAAATGAAAATTAGGACTCAATTCCAAAATGAAGAACTGAAAATTGAGCGGTGCTGGCAGACTATTTTCGACCGAACTTTTGACTGCTTAGGTCCCAGCTTTCAGCAACAAGAATATGACTATCAGACGTAAAATTGCGCGTAGATTTCGAATCTGTCATTATCTTGCTAGGGAACCATACTCAGTTTTGAGTTATTGGCCGTCAAAACACAAGACCTTCCAAGCAGTGAAAAAACACAATTGGACAAATTAGTGAATATGGTTTGATAGCTTATCAGATTGCCTTTCAAATGAGTATCTGCAGCAAAAAATCGATAGCTCCTTACTGACTTACAGATTTTCAAAGTCAGGCAGCTCGGATGAAGAACTGAAAATTGAGCGGTATTGGCAGACTATTTTCGACTGAACTTTTGACTGCTTAGGTTCCAGCTTTCAGCAACGAGAATATGACTATCAGACGTAAAATTGCGCGTAGATTTCGAATCTGTCATTATCTTGCTAGAGAACCATACTCAGTTTTGAGTTATTGGCCGTCAAAACACAAGACCTGCCAAGCAGTGAAAAAAGACAATTGGACAAATTAGTGAATATGGTTTGATAGATTATCAGATTGCCTTTCAAATGATGTATCTGTAGTAAAAAATCGATAGCTCCTTACTGACTTACAGGTTTTCAAAGTCAGGCAGCTCAGACGAAGAACTGAAAATTGAGCGGTATTGGCAGACTATTTTCGACCGAACTTTTGACTGCTTAGGTCCCAGCTTTCAGCAACAAGAATATGACTACCAGACGTAAAATTGATCGTAGATTTCGAATCTGTCATTATCTTGCTAGGGAACCATATACAGCTTTGAGTTATTGGCTGCCAAAGTCTAAAAAAGGCCAAAAAACTCAAAGACAGAATTCAGCGAGTTTGTGCAGACTGCCTGATAGACAGTCCAATTGCCTCTTTAATGAGCCATACCACTTAAAAATCGGGCCACTAGAGAAAGAGTTATGCCGTTTTGAAGTTGGGACCTCATGGGCAAAAATGGTGAAAATCGCAGTTTTTGAAGGGCCATAATTTTGGTTGTAGGGCAGCTAGAAAAAATCGGAGAGTGAATACGTCCATGACGTTTTGTGGTCTACAATGCCTGAAAGTTTCAGCCCTCTAGGCCGATTTTGAAAAATCAGCTGTACAAGGCTGTTCCTGGCAAGGTTCGACTTTTTCGTGGACTGCCTCTTAAATTGGCCTACAAAATTGATATAAATTTGATATTAATTTGCTTGGTTTGGCATCTTCACTAACCAAACTTTTGCTACATTACAACAAGTTCAGTCCAAGGATGACTTCGTTCATGCCTATAGCAAAGACATCAACTCATTAAATGCTAATTTGTAGACCATTTGTAAGGTAAGGTAAGGTAGGGTAAGTAATCTTCAGTAAGGTAGGTCAACTCATTTTGGACTGACACGACCGAGGTTTTGAGCTGTTTCTTCAGGAATTTAGTATTGATTTTAGCAAATTTATATTTAATTTATATAAAAAAAACAAATTTGTATCAAATTAAATTTCAGAATTTGGGTACAAACAAAGCAAATTAATAGCAAGTTATTTTCTTCTGAAGGCTGAGCAAGCGATTTAATAGTTAATTAATTTGAAAATAAATTTAATCGGAAGCACTTCAGGGCACTGTTTCATGTAGTATAATGTACTGCAAAAAGAAGAAGAAAGGCTTATTGCATGCGTTGTTAACAGAACTCTCTTAGAAAGGATCTACCGGTTTCCACAGAAAATCTGCCAGAATTTCCGCAGATTTTACTGCCAGTTTTGACCCTAATAAGAAATCTGCGAAACTTCGCAGATTATTTGCGCTTATTTCGCAGAAAAAATCTGCAATATGCATTGGCAGATGGTTCTGCGAAACAGCAATAGCCACAGAAAAATCTGTGCCTTTTGCATATTTATTCTGCGTTTGCTGCTGTGGTTTCTGCGAATTTGGCAGGCGTATCTGCTGAAAGTCAAAAGGAGATTGATTTATTATCACAGCATCTATGCAAAGAATCAGATCATTGTAATCACGCATACAGTAAGAATTTCTGCGTCAAAATTAAGAAAAAAATTAAATCTACTGTATATTTCAGACATATTGCACTAAAACCAGAAAGAAATAAGCAATCTTCACTAGACCTATTTTGTAGTGACTACTAACTACTGACTACTAATTTTTGGCCATTTGTGACGTCATCAAGACTACAAATTGATAAGACTACTATTTCAAATTTAGTGACTACAAATAGACTACAAAATACTTTTTGAATTTGTGAATTAGAAGTCAGTAGTATGAAAGAGTTTGCAGTCAGAGTATCGTTCGTTCTACATTCAATTCATAGCTGAGATGTTAATATATGGCTGTCCGATTGTCTGTCTATGTCAAGAATATTTAGTAAATGTTTGATGAAGAAGACAGAGACTCTGTAGTTGGAAGTTCATTCCAGACAACTCATGATGAAGAAGGCACGACACGGTCCGGTGGGTTACTTTATTAACTTATTTACATTGCCCCTTTCGCACTGGACTTGCTGTGTGTGCCTGCAACCACGGCGCCATCAGAGCGAGTGTTTACTGTTTAGTCATTGCGCGGATGCTTTGGGAACAACGACACTCTCTCAGCAACACCAATTTGGAAGCGGAAGTTATGTGTCGCGTCAATGGACACTTTCTGTTCTCTGAGTAAATGACCTGTTGTGATTTAGCGGCTGTTTGTTGTGTGTAGCATACGTACATTGAAAGGCTGTCTCTATCTCTTTTTCTTGTCAATAATTCGGTAAACTTCTAGCACAGAATTCAATTACATATGTGCGTACTGCTTTTCTGCTGCTAATTACATCGTTTTCATTGTTAGCACTGACGTTTTCATCACTTTACTTGGAATTTGAAGGAATTTTTGCGCAAATTTCAAAGACTACAAATAGACTACTAACTACGACTACATATTAAAAATTTGGGTTTTTAAAGACTACTAACTAAGACTACAAAATTTTTTTGGTGATTTTTGAAGACTACTACGTAACTACGACTACATATTCAAATTTGAAAAATAAATAGGTCTAATCTTCACACAACAGTTGAGACACCAAACCGAGTTAGCCTGCCACAATTTACACGAACATAATTGCTGTAGCAGTCTAAAGAGCCAGAAAGCGTTATTGTAGTACTGTAGCAACAATAAAACGTGAACAAACGTACTGACAAAATGGATATTTCTCCTAGTTTCTCTGACTGAGATACGCATTCAAGCAATCATACGTACAAATCTAGAGCTGTCACGGATCGCGAGGACCAGCTGCGTTCAAAGCTAGCGGCATGATTAAGCAGGCCGCTCAGCTAATCTAAAACTGCTGGCCGATCACGAGTTTTGGCTGGGCCACACAAAGGAATGAGTCAGAGAAGGAGCGGCGGATTTTCTCAGGCGTTGCGATATGCTGTTATTTTCTAGGGATTATTTCAGCCATTTTCAGCATTAGCTTTAGTTATTGTTCAGCCAGTTTTGGCACTCTCATTATTCCCTAGGCCCTAGGCATTCCGCGCTTCTGTCTTAGCAAATGTGTTTTGTGGTTTTTTGTTAACGTGTGCGTGTATGTAGGTATAAATAAATTAACTATTCAGCGCCTTTGTCGTTGCAACACCTCGGCTTGCAGAGATGGACTCGGCCAAAAAGCGTGGACTCAGACCAAAAAACGTAAAAGGGTGCGGTGCATACATTGAATTTTAAGCAGAAAATCATTTTTTTTTCAATTTCTGCTTAAATTTGACTTTTTCGAAAATTTATTGAAATTTAAGGAGTAAATCGGGAAATCAACCCGGTTTTTTTCGGAAAATGAGCGTAAAATTAATTTTAGGGGCTCAATCGCGAAATCAGCTCGTTTTTTGTTGGAAATTGCGTGTAAAATTAATTTTAGGGGTCAATTTCGCGAAATCAGCTCAGTGTTTTTTGAATTGTTGGAATTCAGCCCGATTTTCGTTGTTTGTATGATATCATCTGCGGGATTGCTCAGAGGCCAATGAGCCGGCCGAATTAGAAACTCAGTTTTCCCTTCTTGTATGATGTCATCTGCTGGATTGCTCAGAGGCCAATGAGCCGGCCGAATAAGAAACTCAGTTTTCCCTTCTCGTATGATATCATCTGCTGGATTGCTCAGAAGCCAATGAGCCGGCCCAATTAGAAACTCAGTTTTCCCTTCTGTATGATATCATCTGCCGGATGTGTCAGAGGCCAATGAGCCGGCCGGATTAGAAAGTCAGTTTTCCTCTCGTATGATATCATGTGCCGGATGGTCACCTACAGTAGTACGCAGTGAGCCAGACTAGAATGCTCAGATAATCACCTGTGTAGTATACACAGTGAGCCGGATTAGAATGCTTATTTTAAGTATACACTCTTGACGACCTGCTCCGACCGACCGAGCTCTGCACGACCCGCTCGATCCCTCCTACTCGACTTGAGCACGGCAGTCAGCGGTTCATCAGCTCGACTACGAACCGGTTTGCTGAGGTCAGCACTCCTAAAACAGAAATAGAAATAAATAAAAAAATATAAGAAACGGTGAAAATGTAAGGTGTGATGGCGTAGCTTAGCTAGGAACCAAACTGTTTAGGCTCTCATAAAATCTATTAGCATACGCTTTGGGGAGCAATTTCCAAATTTTCGAATTCTTGGTTATATAGTATGCGATTTTCTTGTCATACTAGTACCTAAAGCGCAGATTAGTGCTTTACGTTTAGATCATCTTTATTAGGGTTCCGACGATATATCGATATCGATATCGAAGAGTCGATATATCGACCCTTTTTCCAATATCGATATCGATATCGATATCGCGATATTTTGCATCGATATTTTCGATATTTTAAATGTGGGAAAGTAGGAAAAAACACAAAACTGACACCAAGTTTATTTCTCTGGAACAGTAAAACACAGTTTTTCCTGAACACCTCAGAAATCGATGGTATAGTCAAAACCTAACAGGGGCATGATAGCTCAATTTCTCGGCATTATCAGCTTTCTGACAGCAACGCTTAGGTTCTTAAATGTCTGCAGCAACATTGAAGATCTGCTCAATACGCACACTTGAAGGAGGAGGGCAGAAGCAGACATGGACTACTAGTATTTCGGCTGAGGGGTGGTAAATTTTCAAATTCTGAGGGGTGCCACCGGTTGATGTGTGGTTGAAAGGATGGCAAGCAAAAAAGTCCGATTTTTTTACTATAATCAACGTTTTTTTTGGCTTATTTTTTGTATTTGTCATCAAAATTAGTTAAAATACGCTATTCTGTCTGAGCTCATTATGCCTAATGAGGGTGGGGCATCGGCCTGAGGGGACAACCTTTTCATTGAACGGCTTCAGAAGGGCAACTAACTTTTCTGCCATTCTCTACTTAATTGGTATCAGATCGCTGATTGCATCAGTACTTGACTGATAAGCAGCAAGAGCAGTCTGCTCTTTCAAATTCTCAGATTTTCCTTCATAACTATAAATATCGATATCGATATCGATATCGATCGATATTGAGTTGAAAATATCGATATCGATATCGATATCGAATATCGTCCAATTTTGATATCGTCAGAACACTAATCTTTATGATATGACCATGCTGTAATTGGTTGGTGCTGTACAAAACAGTAATCTAGAATGTAAGCGCAGTCGCTCTATACAACTTCCAGTCACGTTTCTTAAAGATTTACAATTTGGGTTCTGTTGCCGTGCGCACGATTTGATCACACGCCCGAAACGCGTAATCAGGGCTACAGCTGAATATAGCATGCAGTAAGTTGTTGTTGGAGTGCAAAATATTGATCAGAAGATCGATGGAAATCGTTTGATGCCAATGTCGCGTTTGTTACACATTTAAGATGCATCTTGCGAGAAAGTCAGCTTTGGTGCCGAAGAGAGGGGGCAAGCAGGGTCATCTCACGGATCTGGCTGATATTAATATCTGTTAAAATAGAGCACAGTCGAAGACCAACGGTGCATGCCCGGCCACCAGCAACCCCCTGGAACCGGAGCTACACCCCCTCAAAGTTGGGTCGGCAGCAATTTTTGGTGTCATTTTAATACCTCTGACACCCTATATTTAAACGATCACCCTTCACTCGTTTCTTAGGCTAGGACCCCGAGTCTCATATGATTTTGTAGCTGTTCGAATAGCCTTTCATATTCTGGAACTCCCGTTTCCACATCATAGCTGGTTAGCAACATATTCGCCGAAAACTACGAAATTGCTGCAAAATGCCACTCCGTTTTTTTCCGAAATAACTTTTTATGCAAAGGCCCTGCCAAGCTAATGTTTTAACAAAAGTTAGGCATGAGTTGGCCAAACAAAATGAGCGCACTAAAGTGTGCTGTTTAGGGGGGGTATGGGGGGTGTTTGGCCTCTCAAAGGTGTTCGAAAAAATTTTTTTTCTGCAAAGCTTAGTGGTTCGCATATATGCAGTTTTGTGTGCTGAGTTCGAAAATACATTCAGTTTAGCTAGATTCGCTCTGGATCGGGAGAAATTGGCGTCCAAAGTTGAGACCAACCCTATTTCTTGACTGGCACTACTCGCTAGTATGACCATTAACCGCGGTGCAATGCAGTTTTTCTTATGTAGTTTTTGCTGCTGATTCCGCAAATAACTTTATTTTTGCTCTACGTTGCCTAGTTTTGAAGATATCAGCATTTTTTTGATTTTGGAAGGAAACGGCTGCACTTGCTATAACATGCTTGTTTGAAAGGTGACTGAATTCAGTCACATGTAGGGTACAGAGCCATTAAATATATATAACCTAATGCAGTTTTTGCCGCTGATTACGAAAATGATATCTGTTTTTCAATCTGCCCGCACCTGAGCTAGTTATATAGTGCTTATTCCCTGGTACTCAGACAATAAGTTATCTGTCAAATATTGGCATAACGTGGTATCTATCTGGTGCAGTTTTTTCCGCTGATTCAGAATATCATCATATTTTTGCGCTACGACCACTGGGTCGCAAGTTATGGACCTCTGAAATTTCATTAAGAAACATACCATGAGAAGCCGTAATCCTGAAATAAATGTTCAGCATTCATGGATTTCTGAAGGGAAGCTTTTTTGGACTGGTGTAGCATGACACGTGCTCGTTCAATGATGGCCCGATTGAACCTCTCTGCAACTCCATTCTGTTGTGGTGCATCTGCTACAGTGAGCTGGTGCTTGACACCCTTGCTGGCGAGCCACCTTTTGAACTGCTTGGAACAGTATTCACCCCCTCTGTCACTGCGAAGTGTTTTGAGTTTGCGACCTGTCTCTGTCTCAAGTTGTGTAATCAGCTGTTTGAGTGTCTCATGCACTTGCGATTTTGCATGAATAAACTGCACAAAACTCATACGAGTACAGTCATCAATAAGAGACACATAATAAACACTGTTACCAATTGTAGGCGGGGTGACAGGACCGAACACATCTGAATGCATGAGATCCATGGGGTGTTTGGCTCGCGTTGTAGCTCGCTTGGGGAATGGTTGTCTGGTGGCCTTCCCAACAGCACACGACTCACAGAACGGAATGGTACGATCGCCATTGCACTTCAGCCCCTTCACGATTGCACCCGAGATCAATTTGTTGACATCGCCAGAGCCAACATGACCGAAACGTTGGTGCCAGGTCTGAGCTGAAACAGCTGCGGAAGAAGCAGACGCAAGAGCATTTTGCGATACAAGAGTACCAGAACCGATGCCTGCTAAAGGACTGGAGGCATCACAGGAAGGAGCACGATTTGCCCGAACCACATCTGAGTCTGTGAGAGTCTGGCCACTCTGACTCGATTGGACAGAATACAGAGTACCATTCAGCCGAGGGACATTCAGAGTGTTCTGCATAAACACATGCCGGTCACCAGCAGAGAACGGCAGGTTACCAAAACCAATTGCGTCAACACAGTAACCGGTGGCAACTTGGATGGGCAATGGCTGAGCTAGTGGACTGTAGGACTCAAGCAGCGACTTTTCAGAGGTCATATGATGGCTGGCCCCTGAGTCGATCAACACAACAGATCTGTCACTGCGAGCAGCAAAAGCTTGAGCACTAACAGCAAAACTCGGGTCACTCTTGGAGCTGCTGGATGCACTGGCAACATTGGACTTTCCACCGCGCTGAGGATCATTGCGTTGCTTGCTTGAGCACTGGCGGGCCTTGTGACCAAAACCCTGGCAGTTGTAACATTGCTCCTGGTTGCTCTCAGCATTTGAACCGAAACCAGAAGCACTGCCAGTATGCTTGCCACGCCAGCCGCTACGCGATTTTGAACCACCACGACCGCGATTTCTGCCACTACTAGCGCCACATGCAGTACCGGAATAGGACTTTTGCCGAATGCGCCACTCATCATCCATCTGCACGGCTAGCAAGTCGAGTGTGAAGGGACGATCTGCGGGAGCTGAGTGGATGGAGTTCGAAATGACCGTGCGAAAATGCTCCCATCCAGGTGGCAAACAAGACAAAGTCTGTACAACTTGGAGACCGACTGGCACTTCCAACTTCATGGAACACAGCTTGTCATACAGTTTCCGTCTGGAGGTGATCCACTCACTAGGCAGACACTTCTCGTCAAAAATCAGCCCCTTCAGATCCGATTCGATCATGACCAATGACACATGTGAGTGAGACTCGAATCGATCTGTCAACAACTTCCAGAAAGCCGCTGGATCAGATTCATCAACGATATGAATCTGGCGCAACACTTTGGCTGACACAGCTGCGGTCAGTTGGAACATAGCCAGATAACAGCGGCGCTCATACTCTTCCAACTGTTTTTGGTATCGTTCTTGCTCACGCGCATGACCAGGGGCAGCTCGGGCCTGGCCATTCTCCTCATCTGCAGGCACTACAGGTGGCTGCGGCACACTCTCCATTCCAACAACTACACCACACTGTTTGTGCGCTTTCAGATAGTTCGTAACAGTTAAACGCCAAGTGGGCCAGTTATTTGACGTTAGAATCGGAAGCGACAACTTATCTGACATTGTTGGAGAGGCGGCGGTGATTGACTTGTTCGGCGGTGGCACCCAACACGATTGACGGCCAAATACAAACAAAGCAAACGCTCTGTCTGTGCTCACAGCAGTGAAGAGTTGACGTTAGCCACGATCGTTGCAGACGCAGTCCGTCGGTCGATGCAATATGTCGGCTGCCAGTCAACAGGCCACAATCTTTGCAGTACAAGCCACAGTAGGGGAACACAGTGCGCTCTACAGAAGCTAATAGCCCATAACCTAATAGAATAGGTATAGGGCAGCGCAGCGCAGTTTGTGGTAGAGCGAGAACACCGTTAGATGTTCTTTTATTCCGGGCCGAAAGTCAAACAGTACAGTCGTAATAAAACAGCCGCACAGCAGGGAAGTAGCGCCGAGAGTGTAAAGGTCAGAGCTGATAAGACACGCGCAGAGACAATAAGTAACTGGTATACGTAATATGCAAATAGTAGCCCTGACCAAACGGACAGACATGTAGGTACACGTACATAATTATACATTTGCTAAAATCAACACCTATTATTGGCTGGACTGAAAGTGGTGATGGATTACCTGCGGTCTGCAGTCTGTTGAGAATCCAGCCATTCTCGGTGCAGAAATGGCGGACTAGTGTGCTCAAGAGTCCGCCCCGGGTCGTTTGCCACGGCACAGGCGGCAAGCCTCGCTCGGCGTTCGCCACGAATGTCGTCGACCGAAGCTGGCCGTGATCAGGGACCAGCGCATTGTTGTGCGACCAACAGAACACGTAGAACACGTACGTGTTGTCGGTCATGCCGTACCCTATAATTTTGCGGTCTATACTACTACATAGGCTAGGCTTTTCTTAGGTTCAAACTGACGCTTAACTGACTTTTAAGGGTCCCTCGACTATATTGGCTTAATCCTAGTTTTGAGGGCCCCTCCACATCCACACACATTTGAAAAGCCGTGCAAATTGCTTTCGCAAATGTCGACTTGCATTCAATGTGGCGACAAGCTCTTTTCTGGCCCAGTAAAAGTCGTGAGATGCTCCTTCTGCGGTGGAGCATTCCTGTGTCAGCCCTGTTTTGGAAAGTCTTTGCTGGGACCGAGAGTGTCCGTTCAGTACTGTGATGAGGTCTGCAGTCTTGCACGTAAAACCAACTTTATTGCGCTGAATTGCCCTGACTGCTCTGACCTGATTGAGAGACTTCGCTCCAAAGAGATGGACCGCGACGACTGGCCATCAGTGGCTACGATGACTGCTCCCGGCCCTCCTGATGATGACTATTCTACTCTCTGCAGCAAAGTGTCATCCCTTTCCGATCAACTTGAAAAGGTGACAGCTGATCTGGATAAGCTGTCCACTCACGCGATGAAGAGAACCTACGCATCTGTCCTGCAAACTGCCAGAAATGGCCTGCCTGTTCCAAACCCGTCTTCGTGCTACGACAAAGCGCACTCAGAGCTGGTGCGTATTTGTGACTGGGAACGAGAGATGCGAGAGCGTGAGCGGCGCAGTCTGAACCTTGTCATTAATGGACTGTTCACTCGAGCGACACACAGTAAGGACATCCCTGCACTAGTAAACGATCTGTTTTCTGAGCTGTCTATTGACTGCTTGAATATTTTGAATATTCGGACTCTTGGTACAGACACGAATCGTAAGGTTGTGGTGGAATTGAAAGACCAAGTGACTAAACAGACCATCATGCAACGAAAAAGAAAGGCTCTGTCTGCAAAGGCCCAGTATGCATCTGCCTACATTGGTTGTGATCTGACGCCGTGGCAAGCTAAGAAAGCTTTTGACTTGCGGAAAGAACTGCGAGTACGGCGGGAAAATGGCGAAACCGATCTCTTTGTAGACTATCGCACGCTCTGCATTCGGAGTGCTAAGACCAAAGCCTCCATTTGTTAATGTTGTTTGTTAACCTTGATTCAGTTTAGTTAGCACAGCGTATAGTCTAGATAAGTAGAGTAGATATAAGTGAAGTGTGTTTTAGGGCCGCATATTATGTCAATCTCTGGCGATTTGTGGGCCCGTTGCCCAAGTGGTAACAAAAGAGTAAACTTAACTTAACACATGTAACAGGTCATCTGCCGATGGGGGAGGGGGTTGGGGGTCTGGCGCCGGCCGGGGGGCCGTTCCTGAAAGCCGTCCACAGTAACGCACAGCCGGCGGGCGCGGCCTCTGGGCCAAAGAGGAATACGCGCCTCCAGTTTACGCCGCACCTAACGCAGCTTCCGATGCAAAAAAAGTAACTACAACAGTCCACTTCCTGCTCTTGACTTGGTGTTCTTGTTCTGTGTTTCCTTCTCTCTATCTGCGCTAGCTCTGCTTTGTAGTAATGGAAACTTATTCTCCAATCAAAGACTCAGTGAATTTGAAAAAGTTACTCCCTCTTGGCTTCAGACAAGAAATAGAATCATTTGTCTACGATAGCGGACTGGAAGCAGCAGTGTCAAAATCCGCACAGACTTTGCCACGGAAGAAGATGGCGTGAATAGGGCCCGACCGGATATCCGGATCCGGATCCGGATCCGGCCGGATATGGCCATATCCGGATCCGGTACCGGATCCGGATATTACCTGCCGGATATGCCGGATATCAGTCACAGATGAGAAAACGTGATTTTTTACGTATTTGAACATAAAATTAGATTAGTTCCAGCCATTTTGGGATATTTTTCGCTATTTAACTGCACAAAATGCTAAAAACCCACTCTCAAAATATCACCAGAGTGCGGAATCGCTTTGCACATACTTTGCACATACACACACATACATTGTACATCACCGGTGGTTTATCTTTGCCACTTAGAGTAAGGCTTCTCGTAAACCCTTTTTACCTGTACAATAAATATGTCCCTATTTGTCTTCCCCTTACTTTTAGGCTTGCTCAGGATTTTGCAAGGTTTCAGCGACGGACTGCATCTTTTATAGGTTTTAAATTTTTATAAACAGTCCCGTCGCACACATTTTTTCATATGAATATTATTATTATGTGAACATAAAACCGCAGCCCAAAATAGAACTCCTACCTAAGAGCGAAACAGTGTTACAAAATACAAACAAACTAGACGGATCACTTCCTTCCACCTTTTACACTTGTGTGCATCTTTGCCTACCAAGTACAAACTTTATTGTAGGGCTGTTTGGTGTTGTTGAACTGGAGTGGCGGCACAACCATCGAATTCACAATGCTTTGAAGGGCTCTGAAAAAGAGCGAGGAGTGTCCTGAGCTGTCCGAAAGGTCAGTGGAACTCAAAAACAAACAAATAATACCGTGGTACCAAGAAGAATTGTTTTTTTGGAGGTCCAGCTGTTTGTTCAAATACTTGATGGCCGTTTAAAATTTGAAGTCCGAAAACTATAAAATTTGGGTAGAGGGAGTTAGCGAAAATAATAGTAATTAGGGGAAGAATCGGAATTAGGTAGTCGGCGTTCAGAAAACGGCCAATAAGCTTTCATAGCATTCCTCCAATCTAAAATCAATGCAAAACAAACAATTGCAGTAATGCACGGCAAAAGTGATATGTACATGGTAGTACGGATTATTTTTTAGCCCTCTGTCTTTTGTGGGGTCGTTGATTGCGTGCAGATAGATTAGTAGGTAAACATCCCATTTCGTGCCCGTCTGAACTCATCGCAACGTTTGAGGGACTAATTGTTTTAATACTGTAGGTAGTAGGTTCCCATTATTCTGCTTCTCATTCATTCATTGCATATACTGTAAATCAATCCAGTTCCAGTATAGAAGCGAAGCAAAACAAGAATCGTAATCCTGGCGCAGAAAGAAGTGCAAAACCTTGTGCCCTTCGCGTCGTTCGTTATTTTCTTTTTGTGCACGATTCTTCTTTGGCCCAGAGGCCGCGCCCGCCGGCTGTGCGTTACTGTGGACGGCTTTCAGGAACGGCGGCCGGGGGTCTGAGCAAAATGGGGGTCAGGCATTAAAAATCGCTTAAAAATCGCCAAAAATTTCGGCTAAAATACAGCTAAAAAGTGCTGTTTTATAGGCGATTTTAGCAATTTGTGTCTCAAATTCTAAAAAATTGCAACCTACCGGGAGGGGTCCCCCTTCCGGGGGGGTCTGACCAATTTCGGGAGGGGGGTGCAAGTCGGTTTTGCCTCAAACTGAGCCGTTTAGCCCATGTCTGGTTTTAGTGGATGGTGACCAGAAATTGCTCTTCCTCCCAGACATGGACTAGCCTAGCATTTCAGCTGAGAGGGGTAGGAGCAGACATGGGCAAAGGGGGCTGAGGGGGGTTGGCCCCCCTGAGGCTCTGATATACCCCCCTCAGCCGGCCGCTACCTCGCATCAGGAGTTTTTTGGGAGAATTTTGTACAGAAAATTATGGCAAAAGTATACCTAAACTAGGTATAAACTAGCTAAGAATAGTTTATTTTTACCTTGTTTAACGAAAAATAAGCCAAAAAGGCTTGGTTTTAGACAAAAATCGGACTTTTTGGCTTACCACCCCCTCAGCCCCCCCCCTCAGACGCTCCTACCCCCTCAGCCCCCATCAGGATTTCAAAATTCTACCCCCCCCTCAGCCGAAATGCTAGCCCATGTCTGGGTAGGAGGACATGGTAAAGCCTATTTGCTAAAACTCATGCTTTGGCTTATTATTTTTCTAGCTATTTTGAGCTTAATCTATGCGTACTTTTTTGTCATAATTTTTAATACAAAAAATTCTGAGGTATTGTGGCCAGCAGAGGGGGTCAAACCCTTTTGCCCCTGTCTGCTCCCTAAATAGTTTACGCCCAATGTAATGGTTCGGATTGGATAAATACTTACCGTTTCCGAATTCTTGGTTCAGCCAGGTGAACCGGCACTCGTACTCTGCGGCATAGTGCCGCTGCCGCAGCTGATGGAGCTGGTCATGGTCAGCCGCAAACACCACCATGGTGTACCCGCCGCCGAATGGGATGCTGCGCATGTTGACAGCCTGGATCGAGCTCACCAGCATCTCCAGTTGTTCTGGCAGCATGTCCTGCAACCAATCAACCAGGTATCATACTATTATTTCAGAAATAAATTTCTGGTAGCCTTTCTTACCTTGGTGCACTCCAGCGCCACCAACCGTAGCCCGTCAAATACGGTCTTCCTCTTCTCGGCCGCCGTGATTAGTTCCTTTTGTGTAACGGCCGAAATGGTTACGCGTTTGCTGGTGCTGGTCAAGCAATCAACTTCATCCTCCTCCTCCTCATCATCATCATTATCGGTCCTGGTCCTCATACTTCTGATGGCCATCTGAAGAAAAAGCTTTTACAGTACTATCCGTCCCAAACAAACATGTCATCCAGGAATGGGGATGCGGTCTGAGGCCCAAAATCGCACTTATGAAAGCGGCAAAACTTTGAACCGGAAATTCTAAAGAAAATTGCTAATTTAGCCACTTACCCTCAGGAAATTTTTCGAAGAATTTTGTATTCTGTTCACCATGAGGTGCGATCGTTGTATAGAAATCCTATCCAAAAAGTCGGACTTTTGCATATATGGGCCGGGAAAATCCGGAGGGGTGGGGGTGGGGGAGTCCCGAAAAAGCCCAAAAATGGCCTAAAAAGCGAAAATTTCTTCCTCCGGGAGGGGGGGTGGGGTAAGGGGGTTGGGGTATACCCGGCCCATGTATGTTTTTGGCTTACCATCCCCTCAGAAACTGAAAATTCCACCTCTCAGACGAGATGTTTGTGCTTGATTTCATTTCATGTAAAATGGATTTTTCTTCTCCGCCACTGTTTCAAGCCGAAAATTCTTTTTCTGTTTCTGTAAGAACATGTTTTACCTCGAAATAGGCCCCCCAAGATTGGCGGTCCTTTTTGGCTGCCGCGTCCATTTGGACCAGGTCCGTGTAGCCGGGGTACTTGCGGCGTAGTTCGTTGTAGCTGGCGGCCGCTGACGCACCCTGGTGAGTCTGGGTTGCATTGCAGAAGGCAACGATGAATGTCTGCCGCCGCTTAAAGCACTGCGCCTTTTCCTTTATGTAGTTGTAGCACAGCTGGCTGGGCTTGGGCATCTGGTCAGCCTGCAAATTGTGTGTATTAAAGGTGCTGGTGCGTATGAGGGCTACCATAAAGTTCTGGTAATTAGGGTAGGAGAAAATTAGCTGAAAAAATTACTTGCCAGAAAAATCGGAGGGTCCCCTCTATCATTGGTTCTAGCCTAAGGGCGGACATACTCTCCCTATTAAATGTAAATTACTGGTTTTTAGCAAAAGCCTAACCATACAGGATGGTGCCAAAAAACAACTTCGCAGAGTTTTTCTAGCAACTGCAAATCTCAATCGATTTGAATAAATCTTTTTATGAAAGACAAATGTATTCTTGAAAGATTGGTGCAATGTTTATCACGCTAATCTGCTCAGTTCTTGAGATATTTGCCCTCAAATGTAAAAATAGAGATTTTGGCAATGAATTCCGTGGTACTTGGCAGTTTCACACTCTGAACAAATATTCTAACTATAAGCAGAATATCTTAATAAGCATTTCAGCAATCTATCGAGAATTCATTAGACTTGGCTTGCCCAGGGTGGCATGGCATCAAAGGACTGAGGGCTCCCTCTGAACGACACCACCAGGAAGGCGACGTGCCCTGGGTTGAGCGGGCGGTCGCAGAAAACGCTGGTCTCCCCGGTCGGCTGCTGGAACTTTTCGATTGGGATTGTAAACCAGCCTGAAACTTCCGTTTCTAAGTGCATAGCCATGCAATGGAATCAGACATGGGCTAGCATTTCGGCTGATGGGGGTAGAATTTCCAATTCCTGAGGGGGGTTGATGGGGTGGTAGGCCAAAAAGCCCGACTTTTGGCCTGTTTTTCGTTTAAATAGGTTAAAATAAGCTATTCTGTGCTCATATCATAGTTTTCTATACAAAATTCTTCCAAAAAATTCCTGAGGGGTGGAGTGTTGTTCCCAGTAAATTTACTGAGTAAAAGTTACTCGGTACTTAGTTATTTTGAATTACAGTAAGTACTTTTACTTACCGGTAAAAATTTTTCTTAATTTTACTTACTGAATACCGAGTTTCAATTTTGAATTACTCATTTAGAAAAAAATTCGGTAAAGTCAGTACTCGGTAATTTACTGAGCTGTTTACTGAGTAAAAAGTTCTGTAATAGGTAGCTCGTCACATCTGTGCAGAAAATAATACAGTTTTTCTTTCATTTATCTATCTGCTCGCAACAAAAAACACAATTTCTGCAATTTTTTTGCGATTTTCACGGCTTCTATAACCCCAACTTTGTTTGCGGGGTAGAATAGCTATAATCAGATGCGAAGACTCGGAATTTATGATTTAGGATTAGTTATTATATCTATTACTATTAGCTATACTTTGATTGACATTTTTGCAGCGGTCTCAACTGTGAGGAAATAATGAAAATTAGAACAAATTTTCACTTAACAATTTTTCCAGGCTTTTCATCTAAAGCTAGCTACCAGAGCCTCTGGTCACTATGACGCCAGCTTAAAGCGCCTAAAAAGGGGAAAATCGCAAATTTGGGGTAAAACAGTCGAGTTTAGTTTTGTGTCTGAAATTATAAAAATTGTAAAATTTGCTTGCCACAAAAATCGGACGAGTTTGAGGGCGGGCGGAAAAATGTGTCAATCAAGTGGGATTGTAGTGCAACTAAATTAACCTACCCAGTTTGCAGTTATGCGTGTCGGACCCAAAGTTCTGGTTCGCCGCTTCCACATAAGCAGTTGTGACCGCGGCCGAGTCCGTCGATCTGGCTGAAGTCTGTGTGGCAGCGTTGCCGGCGTCTCCTCGGAGCCAGCCATATCGATCCCGGCTGAGCCCGCCGTTCGCTTTCGATTCCCGGCCACGTCTGGGCGACCGACCGGGGTCTGTAGTATATCCCCTTAAATTTGGTGTTCAGTTATTATTGCTTTCATTATACAATTTTTCTGATTTTTCGAGCTTCTTAAAGTGACAAAAGAGTGGTTTTCCTTCGGTTTTTCAGGTGGGGATGGTACCAGACATGGGCAAAGGGGGCTGATGGGGGTTGCCCCCTCATGCTCTGACCTACCCCCTCGGGAGCTTAGAGCTGTTTGGGCTCAGAATAGCGTATTTTTTAACTGCCTTTTTAACGAAATAATAAGCCAAAAACCTTGATTTTAGCCAAAATCGGACTTTAAGCTCCCCACCCCTCAGCCCCCCGCAGGAGCTCCTCCCCCTCAGCCCCCCGTCAGGAATTGAAAAATTGAAAATTCTACCCCGCCCCCATCAGCCGAAATGCTAGCCCATGTCTGGTTGGTACCCCAGGAATTGTTAGGAGGGATTTTGTACAGATTTATTATAGATGGCTATATGAGAGCTTATTAGTTCAGAATACTATTTTGACCTCCTTTACAAAAATAAGCCAACCAAAAATGTACCACCCGCTCAGCCATACTCAATCTTACAGATAGCCGTACCGGCATGCTGGTCAGCTAGTCTGCTTAAAACCCACAGCTCGTAGTGCTATTTAGTTGCTTTTTCGGGCAGTCCCCCAGACTCTCGTGGAGGGGTTGGCCTTTCCAGCTAGGGGTAAATGTATGGGGAATCAAACTGAGCGTACCTGCGCTTGCGGCTTCTGGGTTGTTCTCTTTGTCCATCATAGCTTCATCGCTCAACTGAACAGCCGTTTGGACAGCCTGAAACTTCCTTTCTTCCATCTTCGCAAGCAATGCATATGGCTTGTCAAGCTGCCATAAAACGTGTCTTGTTTGTCACAAGACAGTAAGCGCATACCTTGAATTTTTGGGCGAGGGCTGCAGCAGAGAGAATCGCACAGTTGAACGGCTGGTTGCTGCTTTCGTGCTGGTGTTCAGACATTCTAAGTGTGAAGTTCAGTGTCTGCCCATCCATCGCCGGCACCAGAGTGGCCTATAATCAGTGAATTTACTTACTATTCTACTACTATTATTACGTAATAAACTAGCGCACCTTCAGCTTTCCCTTCTCCTTGTGTTTCTCTAGGGCGACAACCTCCACTGTTATGTCATCAGCGCAGAGGCACCAAGTCTGGTTGAGCTTACGAAGGTGCCATTTGCTCTTCAGCACTTTCGTCCTAACCACTACATATTGTTCCATTGCTAGCTCGCCTGAAAATTAGTAGGTAAAATACACAGAAATCAAGGTAGGGGCAATAAGAGTAAGGCATCTAAAAAGGAGCTAAAGACCACATACAGCGTCTCTAGTTGCACTGCTCAGCTACTGCACCTGCCCGCTCCGCTCGGTCAGCTAGACAAAGCGGCCACGCAATTGGCAGTTGCACACCACATGGCTAGCAGAATGAGTGACAGCCAGCCGCCGGCCGGCGCAAGGAGACGCGCGCCCAGAGGTCACTTACAGTATCCAATGACCGACCGTCCTATTATGCAACCCTTCTACACCAGCAGAGGTTCACTCACCTTTCGATGACTTACACGCACTCCAGCAGAGGTCGATCACAGATCTGATAGCAGGTCAGGGCTCCCTTCCTTATAAGCAAACCGATTGTGCAACCGTTCTATGGTGGTCGAGTGTTTTGATGGGTGACGGCTTTCTTGAGTGTCGCGGCGCCTTCAGTCGGCGCTATTTGTATCAAGTGCTCAATAGATTTTAAGTGTTTTGACACCTTGTCTGCCTGCCGCCGCCTTTGTCACAAACCGGCCGACACTTGAGTGTGGCGACGCCTCTTCTTCCTAATGCACGAAACATAATCCAACCCAGAGCTAAAGAAATACTCCTGGCATTGCAATCAAGTCAGATTTTGGCGACTGACGAAAATGGTGGCCGTAATACTACGTAACATCTAGAGGTTTGATGTTACGGTTTTGGGCTAAAGCACTTTGAGGCTGACAGCTAAAGTTTTGCACTTTGGGATGTCATGACGCTGATTTCGAATCTGAAGTCCAAGTTTTAAAAATTCCGTCAAGCATTCCAGTTAAACCACTGAGATTAACGGTAGTTTTGCATATTTCGAACGAAATCGCCAATTTTGAAAAACCTGTCGAATTTTGGCAAAAACGGCTCCTACCATCGTGTTCAGAGGGTATGAAAGTGTCTAAATCATTATTTCATTGCCGTTCGAAATTTTAAGAGCCAGATTAAGTTACTCGCGACCCATGCCTGAAGTGAAATGGACAACTTTGAGGCGAGGTTCTCCGATTTGGCTTAGATTTTGCATGCAGACATATATTGATGTAAGAAACATTACCTGCAATTTTCTGCTTCCGGGAGGCCCCGGTTCCGGAATTAGAAAAATCAGAAAATTTCGGTTTTTCGGCAATAACTCGCTTATTTTTCGTCGTAGCGAGTTGGGAATGGCATTTTTGAAATTCTCGCGTCACGCTTGATCAGACTAAGTGACTCAAAATTATTTTTTCGAAAAAAAAAATTTTTTTTCTGCTCCACTGGAGGGCTGATTCCAGGAAATCTAGAGTCCTTACAGGTCTAGAGATATCCTTAAAATGTAGCGCTGTCTTTTCTCTACAACATATAAAAAAATGAGCAAAATCGCTTTGGACCCCAAATTGAGAAAATTGAGCTTGAAAGTTGAAAATCAAGGTCCTGGAACGAAAAATACGATATGCGCTGCATAGTTTGGGCAGCTGTATCTCGGGCACCATTAGACGGATTGAAACCAGGTTACCGGCAATACAGCCGCCTTTTTGTGCTATTTTCAATGGTTTTTATTTATGCTTAATACATAAAGTTCTTGGCGGGAAATTCAAATTTTACTATTTTTCTTGCTGTCAACATTGATTCTGTGTGGTCTCTGAAATTGTATGTGAATGTTTATGTTTCTTAAAGACTGCATCTTTGATTGTATCTAGCTATATGGTATTAACTGGTACTCCACTTGCCATAAAAACACACTCAAGTCATTTCCCACTCCTGTGACCTGTTGGCAAATGATTGTCAGGGATTGTTGGCCCTAAATAGCAGACAGAATGCTGTCATAATTGCATTCCGAGGTGGTACACTAACCAAAAAAAAGCCGTTTTCCAACTACACCAACACTCATTGGTGGAAAAGTCAATAAAGTAGTGTGGGATGCAGTGCAGCCGATCTGGCAACCACTGAAGCAAATTGTTTATGAAGTCTCCATTCAGTTTCCGCTGCATGGCAATATATTGACTGGGCATTAATGGGGTGGTGCACTGGCTATGCTTTCTAGTGTTGACTTAGCGCATTCTATACCAACACTGAAGGAAAAAAATGAGCTGTATACCTATGGTCAGCCGAGGCTTGAAAATTTCAAATTTGCTCAAAATCTATTTAACCAAATTTTTGAAGATCATAACTGCACTAGAAGTCGCAAGTTACAGAGGCAACAAAGGTATTATACTTAGCTTTTATGTTCTACATTTGAGAATGGATCACTTACATTGCCGATAAACAATTCAAACTAGAACTATCAACATTCTATAAAATTGATAACTGAGCCCTAACCCATTTCCAGTGCCAATGGTGATCGATGTGTAAGAAGCGTTAGTGTAAATGGAAATGTAAGTTTCAGCAGACCATCAATATTATTTTGGCCGAAATGTGCCAGATTTTTGCTGGGGAAAGATAAGAAACAATTTTACAACAAACACAAGCTGTGTCAATTGTCTTCATGGGTCTTTAGCAGCTCAACTCATTTCCAAAATCTTCAGAAAATCTGTTTTTGATCAGTTTTCTGACAAGTGCTATTCCACAAAGTGGAACTAATCTAGTGGGGCAGAAACTGTACATCAGTTTATGAGGTGTGGCAGGCAGAACAAACGCTGTGCAGCTGCCCAGCAATACCATCTGCACAGGCATAAACATCACTTATGCACTTTGGGCAAAGGATGTTGGTGAAGTTACTTCAGTTCAAGTCTTTGTTGACGGTCAGAATGTTCGTTATCCACACAGTGTGTATGACACCTGGTAAGTCGTTTTGATCATAACTAAAACACAATCAGCATTACTTGAAGCCAGACATGGGTAAGGAGCGGCTGATGGGGGTTGATCCCCATCAGGAATTTTTTGCAAGAATTTTGTATGGAAAAATTATGATAAAAAATATGTCTAGAATAGGTGTAAATGAGCTCAGAATAGCTTATTTTAACCTATTTTGACGAAAAACAGGCCAAAACCATGATTTTATGTTATGCAAAAATCGGACTTTTTGGCTTACCGTCCCCTCAGGCGCTCCTGCCCCCGTCAGGAATTAAAAATTCCACCCCACCATGAGCCGAAATGCTAGCCCATGTGTGCTTGAAGCCTAGAACACAAATTTCTTATTTAGGGTTGTTTTCTGTTGGTGTACTGCCTGTGCGCAGATTAACATACATACCGATCCGATCCGATCCGATCCGATCTGGCGGGGGGTCGTACAATGTACGGCCCTACGATCAGACCTGCACGGTCCATTTCGTTACCCCTTATATCGTCATCTCGGACGTTTGCCCTTCTTTCACTGCCAAGCCACTCAAGCCATGCTGTTGGGCGCCAGGTACTAAGAGAGTGCCTGGCGTGGTGACGTCATGGTGCTGACAGCTCCCAGCGGCCGCCCGGCCGAGGAGGAGTAAACCGGTATAGGCCGTAATGCTGGTTTCTCAGACGGCTCCTGACGTCGTTGATCTTCCCTCTAACGCGGCATGCTTTTAGGAGCGGCTTTCGGTGCAACGGCAGATCCAGTTGGTTCCCATTTTACCTACTCACTGTAACCAGTTTTCGGTGGCCTGGGTGGAGCGTTGTGCCAACGACCAACTCTTTGCAGCAAGAAACTTGCCACGCTGAGAGGATGAACCACTACAACCACTAGGGATGCAGCGGCCGCCGTGACTCAGAGGCAGCGAGCTACCCACTGAGCCACTGACGCGGCACTCAACATACCAACACAGCAGCGAAGTCTGAATCAAAGCCATTTCTTCCGCACATGGCGTTTTCAGCAATGATGATACGAATTTAACCTACCTGGTCTGGTATATTGTTGAATATGTTTTTATGGCAAATAGAGTACCAGTTAATACCATATAGTTAGATACAATCACAGATGCAGTCTTTAAGAAACATAAACATTCACATACAATTTCAGAGACCACACAGAATCAATGTTGACAGCAAGAAAAATAGTAAAATTTGAATTTCCCGCCAAGAACTTTATGTATTAAGCATAAATAAAAACCATTGAAAATAGCACAAAAAGGCGGCTGTATTGCCGGTAACCTGGTTTCAATCCGTCTAATGGTGCCCGAGATACAGCTGCCCAAACTATGCAGCGCATATCGTATTTTTCGTTCCGGGACCTTGATTTTCAACTTTCAAGCTCAATTTTCTCAATTTGGGGTCCAAAGCGATTTTGCTCATTTTTTTATATGTTGTAGAGAAAAGATAGCGCTACATTTTAAGGATATCTCTAGACCTGTAAGGACTCTAGGTTTCCTGGAATCAGCCCTGCAGTGGAGCAGAAAAAAATTTTTTTTCGAAAAAATAATTTTGAATCACTTAGTCTGATCAAGCGTGACGCGAGAATTTCAAAAATGCCATTCCCAACTCGCTACGACGAAAAATAAGCGAGTTATTGCCGAAAAACCAAAATTTTTTGATTTTTCTAATTCTGGAACCGGGGCCTCCCGGAAGCTGAAAATTGCAGGTAATGTTTCTTACATCAATATATGTGTGCATGCAAAATTTGGGCCAAATCGGAGAACCTCGCCTCAAAGTTGTCCACCACGGGTCGTCAGTAACTTAAGAGTCGGTCTCTGAACCGATCGAGTCTCAGTATTCAGACCTCAAAATTGAAACTTTAGGCTAGAGAGCTGTAAGTTGGTACACTAATACATACTTATGAGTTGTCTTTCGGCCCCAAAGGATTAGTGGATTTGACGCTCCAATCCCGAGATACAGCCTTCTGAAAATCGGCCTGCTTAACTATGGGAGCAAAATTTCAAACTCGAATTTCTAACCTACCAGCTGGAGTTTGAAGATAAAAATTTGGGTTTTTGCGTAACTTTTGGAGTACTTTAAGAATCTGCAGTCCAATTTTGTTTCGGAAGAAAAAAATTATTTTTCGACCTCTTTGGTGGGCCATAACTCGGCTGCACCCCCCCTAGAGGCGCTTTTTTATTTCATAACTTTGTAGTGCTTTTTATAAGCTTCATTTTGGTATAGAATATGGTACGATTGCTGGTGGCCAATCCAGTGAAAATTGGCCTCAAACGTCACGAACTCGAAAAATTCGCATGTTTCACTATAGGCATAATTTTCCAAATCGAATTTCTGACTTAATGAACGGAGTTGAGCTGTGAAAATTTGGGTTTCCAGAGTACTTTCAGTGTGCTTTCGGAATATTTAGTGGATTTAGAATTTCGAGGAAAAAATTTTTTTTCAATCTCTTTGGTGGGCCATAACTCGGCCGGAGCCCCTTAGAGGCGCTTTTTTATTTCATAACATTGTAGCGCTTTTTATAAGCTTCATTTTTGTATAGAATTTGGTACGATTGCTGGTGGCCAATCCAGTGAAAATTGGCCTCAAATGTTGAGAACTCATAAAAATCTGGTCTTCCAAATGAGGGAATTTTTCGAGTTTGTAACCTATGAGGCCAATTTTAACTGGATTGGCCACGAGCAATCGTACCATATTCTATACGAAAATGAAGCTTATGAAAAGCGCTACAAAGTTGTGAAATAAAAAAGCGCCTCTAGGCGGGATTCCAGCCGAGTTATGGCCCGCCAAAGAGGTCGAAAAAAAATTTTTTTCCTCGAAATTCTAAATCCACTAAATATTCCGAAAGCGGACTGAAAGTACTCTGGAAACCCAAATTTTCACAGCTCAACTCCGTTCATTAAGTCAGAAATTCGATTTGGAAAATTATGTCTATAGTGAAACATGCGAATTTTTCGAGTTTGTGACATTTGAGGCGAATTTTCACTGGATTGGCCACCAGCAATCGTACCATATTCTATACCAAAATGAAGCCTATAAAAAGCACTACAAAGTTATGAAATAAAAAAGCGCCTCTAGGGGGGGTTGCAGCCGAGTTATGGTCCACCAAAGAGGTCGAAAAAAAATTTTTTTCTTCCAAAACAAAATTGGACTGCAGATTCTTAAAGTACTCCAGAAGTTACGCAAAAACCCAAATTTTTATCTTCAAACTCCAGCTGGTAGGTTGGAAATTCGAGTTTGAAATTTTGCTCCCATAGTTAAGCAGGCCGATTTTCAGAAGGCTGTATCTCGGGATTGGAGCGTCAAATCCACTAATCCTTTGGGGCCGAAAGACAACTCATAAGTATCAGGGCTGTTTGTTTTCCGGAAAAAAACTCAAGCCGGTTTTTTTCCGGTTTTTTTCCTGTTTTTTTCCGGTTTTTTTCCAAAAGTTATTTTCCGAGATGACAGAAAAAATTTTTTAACAATCGCTTTTTATTGCAGAATTCAACGAAATAGCGTGAGTGTTAATACAAAATGCACCAATTTCATGTTTTAGAGTAGTAATTTGATTTTAAAACACCAAAAATACAATAATAAAAGTTGCCTGAAAATGGTACCAGTATTTTTTGCGAAAAACAGCTAAGATATGCCATGGAAATGCTTGTAAGGCTTCTATTAACGTAAATTTAAAGCATTGGAAGCGAATTTAACCAGTTATTGTGTCTATTTCCTTTAAAAACTTACTTGAGTTTTTTTCCGCATTTTAGTTTTTTTCCGAGCCCCTAGGAAAAAAACCGGTTTTTTTCCGGAAAAAAACGAAAAAAACCGAGGAAAAAAACCGACCCAACAGCCCTGATAAGTATGTATTAGTGTACCAACATGCAGCTCTCTAGCTCAAAGTTTCAATTTTGGGGTCTGAATAGGGCAAAGGGCCAAGACTCGATCAGTTCAGAGACTGACTCTTAAACTGGCTCTTAAAAGTGCGATGCTTTTTGAGTCTAAGCGAATAACTGGCACCTCGGGCATAGAAATCAAAGTGGAACTGGCAGTCAGACTAAAAGCGACTCAATGGATGGGAAAATGGTCAGAATAACGAAACTTCGTGCACTTTGGGGTTTTCAATGACGCTGATTTTGAATCCGAAGTCAAATTTAAAAAATTCAGTCCCGGTTTCTAGTTAAACCACTAAAATTACGGTAATTTCGCATATTTTGAAAAAAAGGTCAATTTTGGAAACATTCGGCTCCAAAATTCAAAAAATGCAACCCGCCATCGTGTTCAGCGGGTATGAAAGTGTCTAAATCATTATTTCAATGCCGTTCGAAATTTTAAAAGTGTGATCATCTTTGAGACTAAGCGAATAACTGGCACCTTGGGCATAGAAATCAAAGTGGAACTGGCAGTCAGACTAAAAGCGACTTAATGGATGGGAAAATCGTCAGAATAACGAAACTTCGTGCACTTTGGGGTTTTCAATGACGCTGATTTTGAATCCGAAGTCAAATTTTAAAACTGCCTCTTCAGTTTGCCAAACCGTCGAGCAATACGATAGTTTATACCCAATACCCTATACCAATTTGCACTCTACTTGTACGTATTTGTGTACAAACAATTTTCTGGTATTTGTGGGTGGGTTTGCGGTGCGTAGTATGCGCATAGTAAAACGTAGCGTGCCATGCTGCTGGCGTTGGCGAGGTGCGGAGCGGTCTTATCGATTGTGGTCAGCCAGGTACATATCTGGCGCCTCCCTGCCTACGCCACTACTTGCAATCTGTGCTACGCGCCGTATTGCTGCTCTCTCAGTTGCTTGGTCAGCGACACTCGCCTTCCTCAACTCAACTCGTCACGTCAACTCAAGTCTACCGCAGTTGCGGCCCTGTGCTAAAACTGTGGTCAATGTTCTCAGCTCAACTCGGTAAGTGCTATTTCAACCTTAGCTTAACCCTTTGAATTACACCTACTCCATATGGAGTAGGTCCAGATGAGTTTAGAAGGGTCGGAAAAATGCGTTAAAGGTCGTGAAATTTTTATGGGTCGGATTTTGTCGGTATATATTTCAAAATATATGTGCAGTTTGCAAGGGCCGGAAAAAAATAAATGTCGGATTGATATGATTTCAGATGACCGCGTTCAAATGCGAAGCGGACTGCTTTCGATGGCGTTCAAATACAAAGCAACAGGTTTTGACGGCGTTCAAATGTGAAGAATCCGCCGACAATCCTGCCTCAACGTGCCCGGTCTTGCCGTGGCCTGTTGAGCATGAATCAGGTTGGTTTAAATTAATCGTTATTGGTAGTAGGTAGCTTTCGTTCATTATTCATTCTTTACGGAAAGCTAAGCTATGGAACTTAGTTTGTAGCTTTGAAATAGCCGTGTTTAGTAAATTTGAGGCTAAATTTGCCTAGTTCATCCTTTAGGATGGCCATTGAAAAGTATACGCATAAATTATCTCATAAACCTAAGGCGGCCGTGAGACCAGTAGCCAGGTGATTGCATTGTTGATGTGTCTAGGCTAGTAGTTAGGCTAGTTGTTAGTAGGACCGCCGTCTCTGTATGTACTGAGTGCTGCTACATGTGTGTAGGACAGGGCTGTTTGTTTTCCGGAAAAAAACTCAAGCCGGTTTTTTTCTGGTTTTTTTTCCGGTTTTTTTCCAAAGAGTTTTTTTCCGACCTCAAAAATTCGCGGCCTCCTTCAGAAAAACACCTCCATGTAAATGCACCACTGTAACGTTTTAAAATGGACTATTCTAATAATGATTATTGAAATAATCCTTTTTTATGCCAGTTAAGATAATCTACTGAAAACAGCTTATAACAAAACGCTTAATCCAGCTCAATATCACTTCCAATTTCGTAAGTCTGGCAGCCAAACGGGTCATCATCAGAATCAGACTCGGCACAGCCATCTTCCTGGGTCGTAATGGCTGGCTCAGCAGTAGCCACAACGGATGCAACAGACTTAGAGGGAGGTTGGGCCGATTTTCGCAACAAAATCAAATTGTGCTTGCTTAAGAGCCGGTTTTTCTAAGGGTCGACTCTTCCCGGACAAATCTCAACTTTATGTCTCCGATTAGGCTAAAATTTTGTATTTTGGTATAATTAGGCTAAAAAGATGTTTTATCACCTTCCCGGTCGTTTTTGTGAGACTCAATTTTTCGACCGAACCTCAGATCTCGGCTTATAACTCTGGAACCAGTGAACGTATAAACGTGCGGATTGCATATTTATAATCACATGAGCGTTCTCTTTCAAACGATGCCCTACATGACCAAATTCGAGACAAAAATTTTTTTTCGAACCCCTTCTGGGCCAAATTTGACCCCCTCAAAGGTATTGACCCCCATTTTTTTATTTCATAAAAATGTAGCGCTATCTATTTACTTTTGATAGCACAAAAAAAATCGAGAAAAAAAAGTATACATCTAATTGAGTTTTTGGGCCTTGAAAGTTGTCAGGTCGAAAATTTGCCCAATAAAAGATTGCCTTGTAAAGAGCATATCTTTATCAATTTTGAACCGAGTTCAGTGATTTTTTGCACACATATTGCACTGTGTCCCTGGCACATACTGCACAAATCTGACCTTGCTGGCTCTTGCTTGGCGCCAGTTCTACGCTTCTTGGTCGCATTTCAAGATACATTAGTTTACAAAGCAAATAGAATTTCCTGATAATCTGCAGTATCTTCCTGATAATTTGACAGTTGCGACTTTGTTACTGTGTTTTTTGCCGTCTTTTCACTTGGTACCTACTATGTACCTACAACTAGACATCTATCTGGCCTGTGTCAAGGTTCGGCAATGACAGAGACAGCATATTTGTGGTGTAAAAGCATACATTGTACATGTACATACGTAACAGGGGGTCTGGGGGTCTGCCCCCACCCGACTTAGGCCAGCCCCCCAGATGGCCCCCTCCGAGACGATTTTTCCGACCCCCCCGCCCTCCGATTTTTCTGGCAAGTAATTTTTTGAGCAAATTTTTGCTATTTTTTGCAATTTCAGACACAAAAATTGCCAAAATCGCCTGTAAAACAGCACTTTTTAGGGGCCGTTCATAAACGACGTCGTTCCAGAGGGGGGGAGGGGGGGTCGGCTGAAATGCGACGATAGACGACGCACCAGGAGGGGGAGGGGGTTAGCAAAAAACGACGTCGCTTTTTTCGGAATTTTAGGGTACTTCAATTACATTATTTTCGATTTACGCACATTCTATCAAACGTTTCTCCATACAGAAAAGCTTCCCAGAGCGGTTGTAGGGATTTATTCTATTGATTGTGCAGTATGGTAACAAGAAAACGTCACAGTACTCTATGTACTGCCGTTTTATTGGGGGGGGGGGGTAAACCGAAAACGACGTCGCCGTAGGGGGGGGGGGGGGCCCAAGAAACGACGCAAGGCGATTTTGGGGGGAGGGGGGGTCCGAAAAATCGGGATTTTGGAACGACGTCGTTTATGAACGGCCCCTTAGCTGTATTTCAGCCCAAATTAGCGATTTTTAACCCAAAAATTGCGATTTTTTTCGATTTTTGAGCGTTTTTTAGTGCCCAACCCCCTCCCAAAATTTTGGCTCAGACCCCCCCGGCCGGCGCCAGACCCCCAAGCCCCCCTCCCCCTTCGGCTGATGACCTGTTATGTATGATCAAAACTGTATGTATTGATTGACACTCCTGGTCACTGGCCTGGGTACGAACAATAAACTTATAGTTGAATATGTAACTGCTGTACTGAGATCGATTGAAAGTGTTTTTGGCCACAAAAGTACAAGAGTAAGGCCGGTTTGCCTAAGTGATTTACCTCACACGTAACCCTATTGGGTTATCACTGGCTTGCTCTGGTGTACATGTGCATTGTATAAAGTTGTTATTGTTGTTGTTCTTCAATGCTAGCGCCAGCCGAACCAAGCTAATAGACAAGCTACAGGTGCACCAATAATTGACAAACATGGACTAGTAGTCTTGCTTACTGAACATGTTTGGTCTTCAAACAGAGGATAACTGTTGCAGATTTCATAAGTAATAACTGGTTTAGATAACTCCACTGTCAATGGCATAGTATGTGCATATTGTACCTAAAGCCAGGCAATAAATACACAACCAAGTCTTAACTTACATTGTAGGTTACTCACTTCAAGAGCACTGTGATAGTAAGCATCAGTGGGTGATGCTGTGCACTTAACTGCTGCACCTACACTTTCATTCTAATAGACAAACACAGAAAATATTACCACTGTGGCTTCCATCGCAGTCTGGAAAGTTAGCCATGAAATCATTGGCCTTCACAACACACCAAGCATGAGGAGGAACATGGAGAAATAACTGTTTTGCGAATTCAAAGTTACCAACCCTTGGCTGCCCATAGGTGTAGAGCGAAATTCTTTGTTGCAATACAGGTATAGTAAATGCAAAGTCAGATTATGCAATAAGTGCTAGAGCACCTCCAAATGAGTGACCAGTGAAAGTTATACTATATAGTGGGAATTCAATTGATGTGTGGTATAACTGCTTTTTCAGAGGTGGCCATACAGTGTTCAGAGCATCAACAAACAGTTTGTTAACCTTTCCACCAATTCCATGGAATTCCATGCTATGTTGAAAGCGACTGGTTCAGTTTCCAGCATGAAACGCTGCTATAATGCTGCCTTGAACATGATCACTAGCAACAAAGTCAGTGCATGGCTTTCCAGACAACTTGCATGCTTGCTGCATCACTTTAGCTAATTGAATCTGACTATTACTTGTTTCTAAACACTCTCATGGGTTCATGCTGTATGCAGCAGCAACAAACTTTAGCGTGGCTATTGCTCCTCTTTCTAAATACGAACTCATGTAGGTTAATTTTCTTAAGTACAACTTAGCAACAAACTGCAACTGTTCTTACCATTGTATTTATAACTTAAGCTTGTCCCAGGACAGTCATATACTATGCTGTCAGCGAAACAGCGAAACCACAAATATGCTGTCTCTGTTGTTACCGAACCTTGATACAGGCCAGATAGATGTCTAGTTGTAGGTATGTAGTAGGTACTGTATTGTGATCGAGTGGTTGTGTGCGTGCGTCTGAGAGTGTCTGTGTTTGTTTGTTGTGTTGTATACCTGACTAATCAAGTAAAGACTCCTCATCTCGTTTCATTGGTGCCGAGACCCGGGATTCATTGTTGTTTTGCCAGTAAATCTCTCTCTCTCTTCATTTGGTGCCTCTCAGACCCGGGGAGAAAGAGGAAGAAAAGGAAGATGAGAAAGGAAGAAGAAAGATGTTTTGGGTAGAAGGAGAAAAGATGATGAGGAAAAGGAAAGTGAAGAGAAAGAAAGTATTGAGAAGTAAGAGAGTATTGAGAAGTAAGAGGCTGAGAAGAAAAAGGATGATTTGGAGTAGAGTGATGGGAAGAAAAGTGATGATGAGGAGCAAGAGGATGCAAAGGGTCAAGAGAAGAAAGAGAAAGATGAAAGTGAGAGGAAGAAGAAAGGCAATGAGAAGAAGAGGACAGAGGTGGAGAAGATTGGCAAGTCGCTTGAGTTCGCTGTCCAGGAGTGGCAAGTCTGTTTCACCGTTGACAAGTCGTCAGATCAAGGTAAAGGCGCAGAAAGGCCGCAGCGTGGCGCGCAAGAGATCGGATCAATGTGGTGTCAGTGCAGGGCAGCTTGCTACTGAAGATGCTGAGTCAACAGAGGCGGCGCAGCTCCCATAGTTCGTCTCTCCGATTGTCAGGCACAGCGGCGGCCAGTCGACACTCGTTGAAAGGGGAGTGATGAAGGAATGCGTGATTCAGAGTGTTTGTATTGTGATCGAGTGGTTGTGTGCGTGCGTCTGAGAGTGTGTGTGTTTGTTTGTTGTGTTGTATACCTGACTAATCAAGTAAAGACTCCTCATCTCGTTTCAGTACCTAGTGAAAAGACGGCAAAAACACAGTAACAAAGTCGCAACTGTCGAATTATCAGGAAGATACTGCAGATTATCAGGAAATTCTATTTGCTTTGTAAAACTAATGTATCTTGAAATGTGACCAAGAAGCGTAGAACTGGCGCCAAGCAAGAGCCAGCAAGGTCAGATTTGTGCAGTATGTGCCAGGGACACAGTGCAATATGTGTGCAAAAAATCACTGAAGTCGGTTAAAACTTGACAAAGATATGCTCTTTACAAGGCAATCTTTTATTGGGCAAATTTTCGACCTGACAACTTTCAAGGCCCAAAAACTCAATTAGATGTATAATTTTTTTCTCGATTTTTTTTGTGCTATCAAAAGTAAATAGATAGCGCTACATTTTTATGAAATAAAAAAATGGGGGTCAATACCTTTGAGGGGGTCAAATTTGGCCCAGAAGGGGTTCGAAAAAAAATTTTTGTCTCGAATTTGGTCATGTAGGGTATCATTTGAAAGAGAACGCTCATGTGATTATAAATATGCAATCCGCACGTTTATACGTTCACTGGTTCCAGAGTTATAAGCCGAGATCTGAGGTTCGGTCGAAAAATTGAGTCTCACAAAAACGACCGGGAAGGTGATAAAACATCTTTTTAGGCTAAATTATACCAAAATACAAAATTTTAGCCAAATCGGAGACATAAAGTTGAGATTTGTCCGGAGGTTAAGGAGCAAAAGTCGATTCCTAGAAAAACCGGCTCTTAATATAGCACAGTTTGTCAACTCGCTCGACTTTGAGGCAATTTCGGGTCTTGCTGTGTATGGCACCGCGGATTGACCAGTTCCTCTCAGTAGCAGCGGCAGAAGTTGGCAAGGAGAGCAAAGCAGTAGCAACTCCAGTCAGACAACTGTTTGGGTAACAGCCTTTCCACCAGGTTATTGGATGAACACGGTCTTTGGTTGAAGCAGCCAATGCAGACTAAAATGGACCATCTCCAGCACGGAACTGCAGCAACAACACATCGATTTCCTGTAACAACAGAGAAAAAAATTAGAGATTTAATACAGAAATTTTCGATAACAAAATTTCGAAATAAGAAACATTGAAACATTCTAAGCATATGTACATGTATGTAGTATGTACCTCTGCATTATGAGAGAATTCTGGAGAAGACCGCACTATCTGCTGGATGAATGCGATTCCCTGCTCTACTTGATCAATCAAGAGATCCTGGCCTTGAAACTTTGGGTGCAGGAAATTTGCAGCGTACTGCACAGGATGTGTTGCAAAATCGATTCTGGAGTCAAGATCACTGAGGACTTTGGACTTCTGCTGCTTGGTAAGTGGAGCATTACCAATCGACTGTTCCAGCTGATCCCTCAAGTCTGCCAACAACCCAGGCACATCAGCAACTGTGAGGCTGTCAGACTGAGCCCGGTTGACTGCCACAGCAATTGGGTTGAGCACCGCCAATGCACCTATAACATAACACCAAGCTAGAAAACGCATTAGCTTTTTGTCAACACAAACCTTCCACTGCGTTCCAGAAATCATCCAAATCCAGGATTTTCTTGACCTTCTGCAGCTGCTTTCTGAATTCAGAATTCTCAACGTTGGTAAGCTCGGTTTTCACAACACATTGTTGCAGCGGCGATTTGTTGAGCAAAATAGACTTGAGCTCTTGAGCATGAGAGCCCCAACGGGTAGCAGAATGTCTGGCCAGTTCTTTTGAGCCAGGACAGTCCTTCTGGAGATGTTTGAGAGCTTGTCTGGGAACTTTTCGGAATCGGAAAAAGTCCAAAACAATGGAGGTTTGGGAGAACAGATCTTTTAGTTCTTTAACGACGTCCATTGCGAGCAGGTTGAGGCAGTGAGGGAGGCAGCCATAGCAAGAGATCCAGAGATACTTTTCTGAGATGAAATTCCAGGCCACTTTCATATACTGGGCATTGTCAGAGACAACAGCACAGACCTTTGCATATCCCAGACGTTGAATTTGCTCATCAAACAATTCAAACATGTAGGCACCTTAAAAGTGTAAAACACTATTTCAGTTCTCACTTCGATTTTAATTAATATCTAAACGTACCAGTGCATTGGTTCATTCCCGTGTCTTTGAAATCCCAAACGTAACAGCCGTTCTCTGTGTAAACCATGAAGTTGACTAGTGGAGTCCCAGAAATGTCACTCCAGCCATTGCTGGCTAAAGCCAAATGCGGAGATTCGGCCACCTCAGCTTCCACACGGCTCCTGACAGATTCAAACTCTTTACCCAACAGGCCATGAGAGAGCGAAAACCGACCGGGCACACCAAATGAAGGACGCAATTTGTGGAAAAACTCAGTCCACTCAGGGGTCTGAAAGGCCCCCAAACTGATGTTGCTCATTGCAATGGCACGTAGCAGCATTTGGCTGAGCTCCGATTGCTCATCCTTGGACATGCAGTCCATTCCCCCAGTTGAAAAAGAGCTTCAAAATTGACTTCTGCTTTTTGGCTGGACTTGGTGATGTAATATCGACTGGGGAGGGCGAAGAGGTAGAGGAAGAGCCAGAGGACTTCTTAGCCGATCCATCTTCATGCTGAATGAAATAATCGCGTGTTGGCTTGGGAATCTTTTTACAGGCGGTGTGAATATGTTCCCGCATTCGAGTGGCGTTGTTGCAGTAGGTAGCATTGCAATATTTGCAGGAGCCAATCGTAAAACCCTTCTCATTCCGAGACTCATTGAAGTGCTTCCACAACAGCACATTCTTTGGCCGTCCTCCAAAAGCCATCTTAACACGCTCTAACCAACAACAACATAAAACCAACCACGGCTTGTACTGCAGCAAACAATGCCACCAGAAATTGGCAAACATGTTTTTAGTTGCTCACAAAGCCATTGACAAAGTGCATAAATAGAAAGAAGATGGAATGTTGAAAACAAGCCAGTAAAAAGGAAGAATAAACATTCAACAAGAACGGAACCAATTTTTGGTGGCGACACACAAAAAAGAAATTTTTTAGAAGCGATTCGTATTTGTGTATGTGCAGTTACCACATGCATGTGGGCGCTTTTGCGTTTTTGGACTGTTCGTTCATAACAATTGCCGCTTTTGTTGCCACGATAGAACACAGCTTACATAGATTTGGTGCTCACCTACCTGTGAAAACTGCACACAGATAGAAGAGAGCTACACACAATTCTGACAGCAAAGGCATCATCAACGTTGCGTCAATTATACAATAATGAACTTCATGCATTACTCGTAAGCTGAATACAAAACCAACCAACTAACATAACATCAAAATATATGTGTATTTAAGCTCAAATGTGCTCTATTTACACTAATTAAAGTCCACAACATCAAGTAACGTTTATTTAATGAGCTTCAGAGTTTTTTTCCGCATTTTAGTTTTTTCCGAGCCCCTCGGAAAAAAACGAAAAAACCGAGGAAAAAACCGACCCAACAGCCCTGGTGTAGGAGGTGCCAGCCAGTCTCAGTCTGGCGCGCAAAAGCGTGGGACGGCGTGGCCGAGAACAAAGGCCGCTTTGTGTAGCAAACAAGGATGGGAGGGAAGGAACGGCCGATTGCATGCAGAGCGCCAGGGCTACGCTACTTCCGCTACAGTTTATTTTCTCTCAAGTGTGCGCCGGTGTTGGCCGTGTGATAAAGACTGTCGGCTAGATCGAGAAAACACCGCGTCTGTGTAGCCGAGCAGCGCGGCAGCAACAAGATCGGACGACAACAAACAAATACAACAATTGTAAACCACTTTTGTGTTGGAATTCGAAAAGAAAAGAAAATGTTTTCAGGTGACATGCGTACGGTTTATATCTGATGGCAGAATTCAAAGATCACCGAAACACAAAGTTGCACTATTTACAGCAAGAGGACTTAATTAACTGCTCGCAAATGGATGCAAGGTATGTACAGTACGAACAAATTTAGAAAAAGCGTGCTGCTCTTCTGCCTTCATGGTGTAATTATATAGTGGTATGAAGACCGGATTTTGGCAAAAATTTGCATAGCACTCGTCTGCTTGTACGGCTTGATTAGTGCATAGTGGCAATTGAGTGAACTACCGACTACGGCGTTCGTTGAGGCCTGAACAACTTTGGCTGCTGCGCCGGCATTGATGCGTTGACTCCATTCCTTGAGCGTGCGGCTGCGTTCTGTCTGTTGTATTAGTCTGATCCATGCTATTTGCATCCCCGCTAGACATGAAGCTAGAATTTCGGCTGGGGGTGGTAAATTTAATACACTAAAATAGCTGAAACACAAATATTGGATTGCGGAGCCCTATTTAGGGTTTCAAAAACCCAAATTAGGGTTCCGGAACTCTAATTAAGGCTTTTGAAACCCAAATTAAGGTTCCGGAACCCAATTTTGGGCCTCTGAAACCCCAATTACGGTTTCAGAAACCCAATTTGGTGTTCTGTAACCCTGTTTGTGCCATTGAAACCCAAATTACGGTTCCGGAACCCTATTTAGGGCTTCTAAAACCCTTATTGGGGTTCCGAAACCCTATTTAGGGTCTCGAAAACCGTAATCAGGGCTTCTGATTACAACGACCATGCCCCACTGCCGACCCCAACCCCTGTACATTCTTAGTTTTCGCTGTGAGACTAGCGCGAGGGCTGAAAGGGGTTTGATTTTGTTCTGTTGTAAGACAAGGGAAACATTTCTCAAATTTTAGTTACAGTAGTGCCTTCCATGCAACAACATAACATGCATGTAACAGCTCCGGGCCGACCTAGGGGAGGGGTAGGGGGTTTTCCTCAGGTGGGGGTCGAGGGGGGTTTCGCCCAGAGGGGGACTCCAATTTTTCAAAAAGCTCTGAAACGCCTGGTGTATCCAGGGTTTTGGAAAGGGGTGTAAAAATTTGAAAGTATCTGGTTGGGCCGCTGCCCGACCAGGGCGAGAAAATTTTGAAAATTTGCCTTCAAATACGCGTTTAAAACGACTGAGTGGAAACGCCATATTCGGTTTTTAAAGGCTTTTCAAGCGAATTTTAGGCTAAAAATTAGTGATTTCTTAGCCAGCTTGTTAGTACTGGAGCCACTACTAGTATTTTTGCGTTGGGGGGTCCCAACTCTTGTCTTGGGGGGGTGAGTTGGGGTTTGGCCTTTTTAGCAGGCGGGTAACCACCCCAAACCATACATGTAACAGGGGGGTCTGGGGGGGTCTGCCCCCCACCCGACTTAGGCCAGACCCCCCAGATGGGGACCCCCCCCCCCCCGAGACGATTTCACCGACCCCCCCTCCGATTTTTCTGGCAAGTAAATTTTCAAGCAAATTTTTGCAATTTTTTACAATTTCAGACACAAAAATTGCCAAAATCGCCTGCAAAACAGCACTTTTTAGCTGTATTTCAGCCCAAATTAGCGATTTTTTGCGATTTTTAGCCCAAAAATTGCGATTTTTTTCGATTTCTGAGCGTTTTTTAGTGCCCACCCCCTCCCCCAAAATTGTGGCTCATACCCCCCCCCCCCCCGGCCGGCGCCAGACCCCCCAACCCCCCTCCCCCCATCGGCGGATGACCTGTTACATGTATGCCCCAAACCCCCTAGTACATGTATGCCTCTCTCTCCCTCTCTCTCTTTCCAACTGCTACTAAACATTATACAGCATCTGTAATAAGCAATTACGTACAACAGATGCATTTCCTTTTTAAAGGCGGCTGTGAACAACACTCTGTGCGTCTACTCTGAACTCAACCCGGCCGATGATAAAAAGTATGCCTAAGCAAGCCATTCCGTGTGTGGCTGATACGGTCTCTACTCGAGCTGGCCGACAATATGGATGCCTCATCCAGAGTGGAGCGACCGATGGCCGATGCGGAGGGTTTGAACTTGAGGCAGCAGCTCGAGCCTATCGATCCTCATCTGTCCGGGAGCGAATTATTGAATGTCATCAGGAATGTACGGTTCGATGGGTCCACTATGCACTGCCTGTTCCCTGCCACGAAAGGACTGTGCCAGGTGCATAAACAACGAGCTCAGACACGGTGGGCCTGTTACCGCTTCCAGGTTAGACTGTGCCCGGGAAAATGCGACTGGCTATTCCATTTCGAAAACAATTATTTGTTTGACGATCCGCAAAAGCAGCACCTGCCCCCAATTAGAGAAAAGGCCAAGACCTACCTAAGACAGTAAAGTTGTGTTCGTGATACTCTTTTTGGACTGCTATGTGCGTGTACACTTTGTACGTTTTGTTCTTTTGTGTTCATGATAACCGTATTTACGATTTTCGAAGTTTCTGAAAGATGGCAATTCTGATAAGACAGTGATTACACAGAATCACTGTTGTACATGTGTATCCTAGGCTCCACAGACTAATATAGCATTGCTGCATAGTTTCCACCATGATTTACTGGGCTGCGTACACTGAAGATTTAAATTTAGCTACTAATAACTCATAACCGGCGGTAAATGGATATATAATAATAATAATAATAATAAACTTTATACAACGCACATGTACACCAGATACACTCCAGCAAGAACCCAGACGGGCCACATGCGAGGCAATCAGGATGGGCCGAGATGGACTCGAACCCGCTACGTGTCATGCGCCGCGTGCATGGGAGCCGAGATACCCACCAATACACCACAGACGCATATCGTGAAACTTATTCATATATGAAGAAAAACACTGATATATGAAGAAAAATTATTCATGATTAGATTTTAGATTTAGATTTATTTGACAGAAAAAAACAAAGAATGAACTGTTAGAATAACCAGCATACTGTAGCATGCCACTAGATGACAGGAGGGCTGGGCCGATCAACCAGCTCAAGGGCCCTCCCCCTCAAAAACCTTGATAGATCAACTGCGGCCAATTTAGTACGAAAGTTTTGGAGTGATGAAGCATTTACAACGTCTCTAGGTAAGTTGTTCCAAATTGGAACAACTCGACTCGCGAAGAAGTTTTTGCGCAGTTCTAGACAAGTATGCATAACGTATATCTTAAAGTTATGCCCCCTAGTGCCCCTGGTTGGTGCCCAGGTAAAAAGTCTTCCATCAACAAATCCACCATGCCACTGACCATCTTAAAGACCATAATTAAGTCTTGCACAATTCGACGTTCCTCTAATGATTTCATTTTCAGGAGAGCTAGACGCTTGGGATATGTGTAGCCTGACATCCCTGGCAGGCGCCGGGTAAACAATTTCTGGACCCTCTCAACCAAATCAATATCACCCAGAAAATATGGATATATCCATCTTCTGCCGGTTTCCGACACTTCCATATCCATTTTTGCTTTCGAACCATAGAAGGGTCGGAAAATTCACAACCTTTCGCTGAAATGTCGGAAATCAGTCTGGACTTGATTAGTGGACATTTTCTAAATGTCGACACATCGGGACTATTCATGACACATATTTTTGGGGTGAAATTCAAAGGGTTAACGTTTTCGGTTTTAGGTAGACATGGACTTTCCTTTCACAGTGATTGCTCGCAGACAGCGTCAACCTAGCCCCGATCTTGTGTGTCCTGAGCCACAGCATAGCAGCAGTTCTCCTGCCCCGTCACCGCCAGCGCCACCTACAGGTACTGTTGTTTGTGTATATTTTGACATAAAGCCTTCAAAACCTACAGGACCTCCCGAGCCGAAGTCTTGCACGGTTTCTGCTGCTCTGTGATCGCCACCTGCAAGACCTCGCGCTACCAGAAGAATCTGCGCCGCAGAATTGCGAGCCATGCATCAGAAAGAAATGGCGGATTTAGTGGAGAAAGGTACCCCATTTGTTTATACACCAGACATGGGTTGACCCTGAACCTCTGTCTACCCCCCTCAGGAATTTGGAAGAATTTTCAGCAAAACTGACTTTTAGGGGTCCCTAATGAGGGCGTATATCTCAGGATCTAAGCAGAGCACAGTAATGAAAATTTCAGCAATCTTTTAAGAATTTATTTATCTTTCATTTAAGATGCAATTTCTGAGAGAATCGACTTTTGCTCCCCAAATTGGTCTGGGTCATCTCACGGATTTCAATAATTCCTGCATATCTTGGTGACAGATGATGAAAAACCGCGATGCACCAAGTTTGAGCTCGATCGGCCCAGTGGGTCCCCCGGGGGGTCCGCCAAAGTACCCCTTGTCGAGCGAAAATTCCCGATTTCGAGCTCTTACTTAAAAACCTCATAGCTTGGTCATATTTTGTCTGACAATGAAGATTCATACACCAATCGATTCAGCGGAACGTGTAGATTCTAAAACTGGTATCTAGAATGCGGTTTTGACACTCCGTACCGCCGTTTTGGGCGAAAAACGCGGTTTGACACTAAATTTTTGCCTGACCTGCGATAACGTTTAGCCTAATTTGACTACATTATAGTGGCGAGCCAAAGCTGGATTTTTTATATATCATAGGCAACTGAATTGCCAACATACACACAAAAAATCACCAGAATGCTAGGGGGCCGTTTCTTCGAAATTGGCCCTGATAGGCAGGGGCAAAAAATTTTTTTTCTTGTATTTGCATGAAACTTCTTGTGTAGGGTAAATTTATGCTGCTGATTTCGAATTTAACATTTATTTCGGCAAAATCCGACGTTTTCCTACTGAATTTCCTGGTTTTAAAGCTGATCTGCTCAGTATGTACATGTTGTACTGTTTAGTTATGCAGCCATAAATTTCTAAACTATATGTACAGTATATAAGTAAGTAACAGAGGAGCCTGACTCCACCAACTACATACAAGCACGTGTGTAGCCAAAATCAAAACGGTGATCATGATCCGACCATGGGATAAGAATGTCTGAAGTCGCATTATAGCGAAAATCGGTTATATCCCCGACCCGACTGACTGCGTTACATGTTTTAGTGTAGCCTACTAGGGCTAGGCCGCCTAGCATGTGTGCATATATTTGTCATTGCCGGTTCAGTGTTTTAAATAGCTATCAGAGTCAGCGTATCTTAGCTGTTTTTGCTGTGAGTAGTTTAACGGCCAGCCAGGCGCAAGCAGATAAACAGGCCGAGTGACTGCGTTCTTGCTATTCTAAACTCTGTTCTGTAGGCTGGCATTCTCCTCCTTATTCATTCACACTATTACTACGAGATTGAACCTTTTTTTGGCTGTAATTGTGGTCTGGTCTGAACAAATTGGTCTTGTTCTATCATTTTGCGCAAGATAATGACTCGACAAGCAATCCAGGTACTTCTTACATACAATACGAATTTTTCTGTTAGCTATACAGCTGTATTTGCCTATTTTTAGCTAGAATTGCTGCTAATTGTTTGTTGCTTTGGGGCTGTTGTAAGCCAAGCAAGGAATGAAATAAAAATTGATAATGAGCTTATGGACTCCATGTTTGAAATATACGGTATCTGCCTCTACTACAAATATTCCCGTTCGAAACAGCAGAGAGACAAGTGTGTCACAGATCAACTGGAAAAGGTGGTCAATCAAACGCAGCCAATTGTGTTCCTAAAACCCGATCCGCAAAGAACAAATATCTGCTGGAAGAACATAACTGTTGAGCACACAGAGGCAATCTTTGAGTTGTATGGAATCTGCCTTTACTCTTCAAAATTGCAGTCATCAGATGCACAGAAAAACATGTGCGTTGTGAAACGTCTTGTTAGTTTGGATGACTACTCTGTGATAGAGTGGTCATACAATTGCTGGCAAAACGCCACTGAAAGTAATCACTGCTCCTACTACCACTATGTGCATCAAACGTTGCTTATACGCCTTGCTGAGCACCTGATAAGCGTTGAAAGCAGTCTCAATTTCGACCAGAAGTTCACGGATATGGTAAAAAGTACTTGTTTCCAGCCAGTCTACTTAGTTATTAAGAAATTTCACCCAAATGAGCAATATGGTCATAATTTGCTTGTATCAGTTCTGAAGATGCCAGTTGAGGCAAAACAGCTCTGCAGCAAAATTGGTTGTGCATGTCCAGTCGAATCCAGTTTGCCAGGAAATCTGAAAATGACTGGCAGCTCAAGCAATCAGAAGAGCAGCGAACAGTCCCAAGGTCGGCAAAAAAATTCTGGTAAAGGTAACGCCGAAAGACCGAGAGGTGCCGAGAAGGAGCCTGGGAAAGATTTTTTTAGCTTCCTCCCTGCCATAAACGGCTTCTTACATGTATCGTGCAGTACGTACGTACATGCTGTTAAAACGTACAGTGTAGTACGTACAGTACGTGCACAAGCACTTTTTTCGGCCCGACCCGGCCTGGCAGTCCGCTGAGGTAAGGTAAGGCATGGCCGGCCCAGCGTCGGACATCAAAATCGGGTTCGCCCAAAATCCGGCCAGGCCGATTGGCATTTAGAGACAGCAAAACAGCAAGTAAGTATTTTCATTTCTGCTTAATTTTGATATACTTCTAAAATTTTCCTTTTTACAAGCCCAGTCCGGCACGCCCAAAGTCCTCAACGGGCATGCCCGGCCCGTGCACATCTCTACCATACACCAACAAAACAAATTTTGCTGTTTGTGTGTTTTGTTGTGTGTTGCACTTTATAGTTGTTGTGTTGTATGGCCTAGTCTGCCAAAAAATTACTAACTTTTTGTCTGTTTTGTCGGCTGTCAGTCAATAACAATGCCAGTAAGTTATGTTTCAGATGAAAAGTTATAAAATGGGCAGTCGGAATACTTGCAGGGAAAGGAGTTCTGCGATGCCGTAAAAGCTGAGTGTGGAATGGCTTGCTTTCTGGACTGCAGTGCTTGCCCATGTTGCGACGGCTATTGCAAGGCTTTCTTGGTTCTCTGCGCCATTGGACTAGTGATGCTGGGAATGTTTCTGATGTATCTGTACTACAAAAAGCCCAAGGTAATTAAAAAGCCAATAATTATTTGTTTCAGTAAAATTTCATGCCCATTTAGCTTTTGTTGGCTATGATTGGTTTCATCGGCAATCTCATTTGTCGCGGTCGATTCAGAGGCAGAGACAGAGACAGAGGCAGAGATGGAGACAGAGACGGAGGTGGCAGAGTTCAGGAAGTCATCGAGATGGCGGCGCCCGAGCCGGAGCCCGAGCCCGTGATCACGTCTTTCTGCAAGATTCTCTAGGTTAGGAAAAACTGTTGACTGTATTTGTTTTGATACTGTTAACCCGCTACTAGTAAACGGTTTGTTGATGACTTTGTATACACAATGCAGCGAACGACCGGTGACTGGACTGGTCTGTTAACTGTGCGACACATACATGCATACATTCTATGGTATTAGCAAGTAATTTTGCAGAAGTTACATGCCTGTCCTGTGAGTCCAGTTGATTGCATAATATGGTACTAGCACCAAAAGGCGGCCAAAACCCAAATGCCACCACAATACAACAAGGTGGGCCTGTGTTGCCATGTAGCTGCTTTAGTAACCTTTTCTAGCTTTCCTACCCACGTCTGGCGTCGTCTAGACTTTGTTATTCATGTGTCAGGTTATTCATACCTTGTTTTGACTTGTTATTCATTTTTCCTACTACAAATATGTGGGACTGGGGCTTGTGATCAATAAGATTGTGGGTAAAGTGCCTGAGTGTGTAAAAGGCGTATATGTAAAAAGTTATCGGCAACAACAAACTGGCGCAGCAAGCAGGATGATAACTTTCATTTGCTGTTGCTGATAACCATGCAGTCCAAGAGAAGCGGAAGTGGTTTTATAAGACAGTTGATTGCCCCAAGAAAAACCACTGTAAAAAACTTAGCCAACAAGGAAGATGGAATTGTTCGAATCAGCGGTAATGAGGACCATGCTGACAGGAAAAAACGGTTGCTTTCGATGAGAAAAAAATTGAAACAAGATTTGAATATGATGCACCAAAGTTTGGATTTTCTTGTTGACCAAGAGAATGCTTGGGTCATGCTGATCCATAGTTTAAATGCTGAAGAGCAGTCCGAGGAAAACACCCTTTATGAAAATGCTCAGTTAAGGGAAACAATAGAATTGGGAGAACAAGCACTTGCACGTTGGGATGCTCTTGTAGATGAACTTGATGTTTACTGGCAGGAATGTGGATACAGTCCACAGGCCAGTTCTCGTGCTGAATCTCGCCAATCAACAGTTTCCCGTGAGCGTCAAACACCTTCTCCTTGGAACTTTCAAGCCCCAAGTGCACCACAACCTTTTTCCGCTCAGCCCCCTCAAACAAGTGCTTTTCAACCATGGGCTCAAAATGGTGTAGCAAATGTTCAGGGCCCCTTCCGACATGCATTTATCCCTCCACCTATGCAAAATTCAAATGGGTTTCTGCAGCTAACTCCAAGAGCTGCACAACCCACCATTCCCTCATACATAAAAACTCCAAAATTGCAACTCCTGCAATATAATGGTGACCCTCAAAAATGGTCTGATTTCTGGGATCCATTTGAGGCGACTGTGCATACTCAACCCTTTCCGGATGTGGTAAAGTTTAGTCAGCTGAAGTCTTTGCTAGTTGGCGATGCTGCAAATGCAATTGCCGGGCTCTCTGTTACAAATGCGAACTATGCTGATGCTGTCGCAATACTATATCGGTTGTACGGAGATCCACAAAAAAGGATCGACAGACTGTATAGCAAATTTCGAGACTTGAAAATACGGCGCCCACAGGAGTTGAAAAGCTCCATCCATGAGCTTGAGTGCATACTCAGACAACTGAGAACCCTGGGAGAGGTTGTTGACAATCACGCTATCCTCAGTCAGGTGTTGGACAAATTGCCGCGAGAAATTCATCTGGAAATTGAAACTAAAAAGCAGGATGGTGATTTCTGGTCTTTGCAAAGCTTACTGGATGCTCTGTGGAACCACCAGTCCATTCGGGAACGTGTGGAGGAGCACCAGAATCACAAAAAGCCTGTGGAATTTAAACCTGCTTATAACAAACAACAACCGCGGAATTTCCAACTGAGAGGATCAGGTACCTCCGCTATACCAGCTGCACTGGTAAGTCAACTTTCTCCAACGTCTCAAAGCAAGCAACAGCGACAGAGAAGGGACACTAAGAATCAGAAAATTTCTGGAAATCGACCCAATGTGTCCTTTAAGAAAAGTTGTTCTGTGTTGTGTAACTTTTGTCATGATGCCCATTTGTCTGAAAATTGCGCTCAATTTTCCAGCTTGCAAGCTAGACGTAATCGTTTGAGAGAACTGAATTGTTGCTTTTTTTGTCTGCAACCTGGTCATACTTCTGCTCAGTGCTTTAAGAGAAAGCAAGGTTGCACAATTGCTTGCAAGTTTTGTAGCAAGAAAAATCACCACTGTGCTCTTTGTATCGAGAAATTCGGCACTCCCAGTGAGAAGCAACGCTTGCCTCGAAAGCCATTTGTTGGAGTGACCAACTCAGAAGTGGAAGAGAGCAAAGGCAGTAGCTGCGAAATGAATAAAGCAGAAGACACTCAACCAGAGAATGCTTGCGGAGCCTACACAAGTTCCTACAGTATGGTGTCGGAAAAGCCCAAGCAGAGTGTGTTTCTGATGACAGCCAAACTGCAGCTTTCCAATCCACAAGACCCAACGAAGTTCAAGATTGTCACAGCTTTGTTGGACAGTGGCAGCCAGCACACATTCCTTACTCAAAGAGTTGCAGAAGAGTTGGGCTTAAAGAAAACAGAGGAAGAAGTTCTAGCCATTCAAACGTTCGCTTCAGAAAAGCCACAGGAGGTATGCTCCAAAATCGTTGAGGCTAAAATGCATCTGAAAGATGGTGCAATTCGTGTAGTTCTTGCACATGCTGTGCCAAGGATCACTTCTTCGCTGTTTCGAGTTGCTATCGATCCTAGTGACATTGATTGTTTGAAAGCCATTCCTGAGGTTGAATTGGCTGATTCGATGCCTGAGGCAAACACGATGTTCCGTCCAGATTTGCTCATTGGCGCTGACTAATTTTGGGATTTAATCCACATGGAGCAACGGATGAAGAAACTACCCTCTGGCCTCAAATTGGTGCCTACACAGTTGGGCTACATACTCACCAGATCGATTCAACAGTTTCAAAAGGATGAAAGTCCACAGCTCATGGTCTGCTCACTGTTCAATGGCTGCCTCAAACATGTTGAAGAGCAATACCACTACACAGTGGCTGACAGCTGCAATCGGGCCACGCCAAATGTAGAAGACTGGTCAAGTCTTGAACTGATCGGAATCAAAGATGATCCAGTCTCAGGTGATGCTGATAAAGCTCTGGCTCGCCTTCGGCTATCCTTCAAAAATGGTCAATACCATGTTGGATTCCCATGGAAGGAACATGTTGACCTCCCAACCAACAAGCAATTAGCTCTTCAAAGATTTCAGTCTCTAGAAGTCAGAAAGTTGAAACCAAATCCAGCTTTGTTGCAACGCTGTTCAGAGATCATTGATCAGCAAGAGCAGCTTGGCATAATTGAAGAAGTTTCTGAAGTTGTCAAGCCTGGGAACAGAGAACATTACCTACCCTCACAAGTGATTGAGACACCTGGGAAATCAACAAAAACAATAATGGTGTTCAATGCCTCTGCCAAAAGGTCAAGAAGCAATAATTCCGTCAATGACTGTCTCCTACCAGGTCCAGATTTGTTGCATGACTTACCCGGAATACTGATGCGCTTTCGTTTGCATGCTGTTGGCATCATCTGTGACCTAGAAAAAGCCTTTTTGATGATCGCCTTGAATGAAGAGGACCGAGATGTTACAAGGTTCTTCTGGTATGCCAAGAATCAAGAGGACACTTGTACAGCTCCAAAGCTCACAATCTACCGATTCACTAGAGTACCATTTGGATTCAACTGCAGTCTGTTTCTTTTGAACAAAACGGTGAGGACTCACTTGGAAAGAAGTGGTGGTCCAGTTGCTAAGCTGATCGAAAACAATGTTTATGTTGACAACATTGTTGTTGCAGTTGACACTGAGGAAGAAGCACTATCCTTCAGCCAGAAATCCAAGTCCCTGTTCCATGATGCTGGCTGGAACCTGAGGGAGTTTGCTTCAAACTCACCAGAACTGATGAGTAGTCTAGCTGAAGATGACCTTGCAAAAGGGAAGGGCAAGCAACATTCGGTTCTTGGTGTCAATTGGAATGTGGAAGAAGACGCCCTCAGCATTCACTTTCGAAAGCCTGATGACAGAAAAGTGGTGACAAAGCGCACAGTAATCAGTATCATTGCTTCAGTTTTTGACCCATTGGGACTTTTTACTCCTGTCACAGTCAGTGCAAAAATGTTTGCTCAGTTTCTCTGGAGAGAAAAACTTGAGCGGGATGATGAACTTTCAGACCAACTACAGCACGAGTGGAAAGTGCTTTTAAGCAACCTGACGAAGATCCCCAGTGTAAAGGTCCCTCGATTCTTGTTTACACTTGAATCAGAAGTTCAGTTGCATGTGTTTGTGGATGCTTCAGCCAAAGCGTACTGTGCAGTTGCATATTTACGAAAGAAGAAAGGCAACAGCATCCAAGTTCAACTTGTTTTTGCTAAGTCGCGCTTAGCCCCACTCAAGTCAATCACTCTGCCTCGTCTTGAGCTACTTGGTGTGCTCATTGGAGTTCGACTCATAGCGTACCTGAATCGAGAGCTACACCAGCCAATCAACAAGCAGTTTCTGTGGTCCGACTCCACTTGTTGCCTGTACTGGATTTCCAGCATGAAAAGCCATGCTGTGTTCGTGGAACGCAGACTCAAAGAGATCAAGAGTGTACCTGGAGTCACCTTTAACCATGTTTGCACAGACCACAACCCTGCAGATTTAGGAACTCGTGGCTCAACCATTGATGACCTAGTGTCCAGCAAGTTTTGGTGGGAAGGCCCTCTGTGGCTAAAAGCAGAAGAAACTCTATGGCCTGAAGGCAAGTTGCCACCAATCACTCCAGAAGTTCAAGAACAGATCAGCAAAGAAGAAAAGTCAAAGCCTGCATTTGCACTGCCAGCAGTGGACCCGGCAGTCAACACTGTTGCTGGCATCGAAATAGAGAAGTTTTCTTGTTTGACCCGATTGTTGCACATCACAGCATATGTGCTGCGCATTCTGACCCTGTTTGTTTGGAACAAACTAGCAAAACCACAGAAGTCGACTTGGGCAAATGAATTCTTCTATCAACTGAACACTGAGAAAACCAAGACCAGTTTTGTGTTGATGACAGCAAAGGACACCAATTTGGCAAAGAAACTCTGGATACTGTGCATCCAAAGACAGTGTTTCAGTGACGTTGCTGAAGATTTGAAAAACAAAAAGGCTACACAACTGCGAAATCTGGATCTGTTCATCGATTCTGATGGAATAATCAGATGTTTTGGACGACTGGAAAATGCTTGCTTCCCCAAAACAACAAAACATCTAATACTTCTGCCTAGAGAACATTACTTTACGAAGCTTCTTGTGGAACAAGTTCACAAACAGCAAATGCACATCGGCACAACAGAGACATTGGCCAAACTTCGAGAAGCAGTATGGATTCCAAAAGGACGATCTACAATTGACCAAATCCTGAAAAAATGTTTAACCTGCAGAAGGTATAAAGGTGGACCTTTTTCGCTTCCTCGAATGGCACCTCTACCTGCAGAATGTGTGCAGAAGAGCAACCCATTTCACGCTACTGGATTGGATTACATGGGTCCAATCACGATCCGAGGTCACCCTGAAAACAGCAAAGTGTGGATTTGTTTGTTTACCTGTTTGGCAGTCAGAGCGATCCACCTAGAACTCGCATTCGACCTAAGTGCTACCCAGTTTCTATCTTGTCTGCGGAGATTCATTGGAAGAAGAGGACAGCCATCGATTATATGGAGTGACAATGCAACTCAGTTTAAAGCTGTCCAACAAGTTTGCTCTACAACGCTGAATCAAGCTGTCCAAGATGACACAGTTTCTTCCTACTGTTCTGAAAAAGGAATTCAATGGAAATTTATAACTGAAGCTGCCCCATGGATGGGAGGCAGATATGAGCGTCTTATTGGTTCAGTAAAAAGCTGTCTCAGAAAAACAGTTGGACGACTTGAGCAACTGCTCACTCTTCTAGTGGAGATTGAGGCAGTGTTGAATTCAAGACCGTTGACCTTTGTGTCATCCAACTCCAATGACCCACAGCCTTTAACTCCAAATGATTTCCTATGCCCTCTCAAAGTTGGAGCCCCTCTTCTATTTGATGCTGAAGAAGAAGCAGATCCAGCATATCAGCCAAGTGTTTCAAATGCTGATAAGTTGCGACAACTTTGGAGCAAAAGTCAGAAGTTGCTTGAGCAATTTTGGGAACGCTGGGGCAAAGAATACTTGCTGCAGTTAAGAGAACAGCACACAGTGAGTCACAAACAAGGACGTATCCAAGCTCACCAGTCCCCTAAGATTGGAGACGTGGTACTAGTCCATGAAGAGCATACTCCAAGAGGTTGCTGGAAGATTGGACGGATTCAAGATTTAATACAGTCTTCTGACAAAGAAGTGAGATCGGCAAACGTAAAACTGCCTACTCACCAAGTGATCAAACGACCACTGAGCAAGCTGTACCCCCTTCTCATCACATTGCTTCTCTGTGTAGAATTGTCCCTGTGCCATGGACATGATGCCGGTGCAACAACGCTTTGCTCTGGGAGGGCCCCTGGAACAAAATTTCTTCACAATCTTGTGTTCAAAAAGGCCTGGTTATTCTCCAGCGAGTAAACTCAGATGAAGTCTGTGCAAAAGTAACAGACTGTGGAAAAGGACTACACCTCAAGCATGATGGAAGCTGTGGCCCTGAGTGTTCTTGTCCAACTTGGGCTGAATCTTGCACATTCAGTGATGACAAAAGTGCACCCAAAGGGCAAGGGGATCAAGAACGCATTTTTGAAGAATCAAAGTTGAATGGAATTTGTTCATTCAAACCAAGTCCACTTTGTAGGAAAGACGCGACACATGCCCGACTGGCGCAAATACAGTTGTATGACAAAAGTTTACACTTTGTTAGAAACCTGCAAATCGTCACTGAAGAAGCAAAGGAACATGAGTATGTCTGCGTTGGCAAAACAGATGGAGTAATCGTCGGCTCTACAGCCTATTGTGCAAACCACAACTGTGCCCAAAGTGGTTCAACGTTTTGCTTCTACCCAAAGGGAGACATCGCATACTACATTCACAGTGATGGCGGAAAAATACCAGTCAAGGCATGGGGCTTAGTGTTGAAACGCTTCTATGGACCGAAAAACCAACTCATTCAGTTTCAAGACTCCTGTGATGGATGCTCAGTTACATGTATCCAAGGTGGAGTGTTAATAGAACATAATGAAAAGTTTGTCAACATGGTGGAAGTGTGTTCCAAGCCGTTCTGTTTCCAAACAGCTTTCCCAGGAACAGAGACAACATTCATGCTTCCATTGGAACTAAGCTTACAAGACCATGAAATTGTCGTGAAGTTCTGGAAAAATGGGGCACTTGTAAAGCATGAAGGAAAGGAATGCAAGGCAGAACCATTCTGTGAGGCCATAAAATGCAGAGTTTGTAAGGACTTCATATTCAACCCTCAGTGTGCCAACCGTTGGACAATAATAGTGGGTTTCCTGCTTGTTTATGTTGTATCAGCCACCATGTACTACATTCTGCTGGGAGCAAGATGCATACTGAAAAGTTGTTATGGAGTCTCCTACTGTTTCTACATCTGTTGCCAACAAATGTTTCGCTTGTACTACCATTTCAAACGCAGGCTTTATCAAGACATGTACCTTCCTGTGTACATGAGGTTTGACAACAGCGATCCTATAGCTTCAGAAGCCTCCTCTGACCAGTCATCTGAAGGTCATAGACAAGAAGGAAACAACCGAAGAAAAAATTCCTACTCTAAACGACTAATGAGGGCAAGAATTGGCACAGCTACAATTGTTGTAATCAGCCTTCTGATGTGCGTTCAGTGCACAATAGTGCAAGGTTGTTCTCAGATGACTGCGTTGCAAGCCCAGAAATCAGAGTGCGTCGTTGAAGAAGGAGGAAAAATGGTTTGTACCGTGTCTCAGGAAACAAGGATGTCATTGGTGCCAGCTGGACAAGACAGCTGTCTCCTGATACAGAATCCAGATGGCGAGGCTGTAGGCACATTGACCATCCAAGTCGATCATGTCAGCCTGATCTGTGAACCTGAAAACCCTTACTTCTCAAGAAGCTACAAAATGGGTGTTGCATCAATAAAGCGGTGTCCAGCTGTAGGAAGTTGTTCTGGCACAACATGCCAAGATGTAAAGAAAAACACCTTCATTGAGGAATTGCCAAAAGAAGCTAACAAGGCCCCAGGCTTCAGCTATTGCGTTGAAAGTTGTGGTTGCTGGGGTTGCGGCTGTTTCGTTTGTTCTGCAGCTTGTCTTTTTTACAGAACTTTTGCTGTGCCAACAAGTGACACTGTGTTTGAAATGTTTCGATGCCCCATATGGACATACGAAGTTAGAGCAACTGGAACGATTCAGCTACAAGGACGACACAGTCAGCAAACAGTCCATCTTAAACCTGGCATTAAAGAAAACGTTGAAGAGATTGAGATAACTTTGGTTTCCATTACCAATCCTCCAACTCCGATACTTGGAACCTCCTTTGTAACTGATGGTGTCAGAACAGTTCTGATCTCTGGATCAGCTGCAGGCCAGCCAGTTGCAGGCACTGTTGGTGGTCTACAATGCAAAAATCGGATGAGCGCTCAAAAATTTGACTGCTACTTCTCTAAAGACATGTGTCAATGCACCCCACAAGAGAAAACTGTTTCCTGTATCTGCAATGACCTAAGGTTGGAAGACGTGTTCAAACAACAGGACAAGCTCATTCCGTTACAACTCCAAGGTTTCTCTATATCTGGAAGCGGCAAAGACCTAGAAGCTCTGTACCACAGTGTAGCAGCATTAGAAATACAAGTTAGCTTAGCAGCTCTGAGACTTGTTTCAAAAACGGACAAGAATCAGTGCCAGATAAAACCCCTCAACTTCAGTGGCTGTTACAGTTGTCTAACGGGGGCAAAGTTAAGGTTCAGCTGCAAGACTAACCATGGAACCGCTTTAACGCATGTACTATGTGGCTCCACTGCATTTTCAACACTGTGTGACCCTAAAGGCACCGAGGCTGTTACTACTCTAAACTTCAACCATGCTGTAATCAAGGAAATTTGTGAAGTCAACTGTCCAGCTAAGACAACAAGATTTGACTTGGAAGCAATACTAGTATTCATTGACAAAAAGCAAATTGCAAATATTACAAACGTCATCCCCGAAAAAGGAACTGCAAAACGTGGAATCGACTTTGACAGTGGGTTTTTGGCTAGTATATTTTCTAGCAATTGGTTGATTGGAATTGCTTTGGCTATTTTGCTCATCATCATATTAGATATTACAGTGCCCATGCTTCCTATCATTTCGCAATTTCTGTTTAATGTTACAAAGTCATACTTTGCTTTGCTTAAAAGACGGCTACGCAACAAGCGTCCTATTTCACAACTAAAGAAAAGCTATTAGCTTTGCTTGGGGAGGAATGTTGCCATGTAGCTGCTTTAGTAACCTTTTCTAGCTTTCCTACCCATGTCTGGCGTCGTCTAGACTTTGTTATTCATGTGTCAGGTTATTCATACCTTGTTTTGACTTGTTATTCATTTTTCCTACTACAAATATGTGGGACTGGGGCTTGTGATCAATAAGATTGTGGGTAAAGTGACTGAGTGTGTAAAAGGCGTATATGTAAAAAGTTATCGGCAACAACAAACTGTTGATCTAATACTTCTGCCTAGAGAACATTACTTTACGAAGCTTCTTGTGGAACAAGTTCACAAACAGCCTGACCAAACTAGGGCAAGTAAGTAGATATGTACAGTAGGGATAGGGAATTGGGTACTGACTAGAGATATCGTTGCTCAAATACTACAAAGGCGACATTTATGCATTAGAGAAGATCGGGGTACGCAGCAAGCAACAATGTCAAGACAAGGGCGCGAAGTTAGAGAGTAGGAAAGCTGTCTATCTACTGTCCGAAAGAAGCTACAAATGCTGATACCAAAAAATAAAACCAAGAATGCTCCACTCGGCGCCAGGCTCAGCCGCAGTCAGCTGAGGAACCATGGGCATGGGATGGGGTGCAACTGAATCGCCGAAACACTAACATGGACGGCATTCTGCATTCATTAACTTTGAATTTCCTGTACTGATTTTAGTAATCAGCAAGCAGCGATGTCTCAAAGTTATATCAGTGTGTGCGTGAAATTGGCCAGTCGTGAACAAGGTCATTTTGAAGAGTGCAAAAAGAAGATGACATATCTACTCCGCTAAAATTCTTTGAATGGCAACTACTGTAAGTATATTTGGAAATAATTTTTTGAAAAGACGAAGAAAGTGGAGTGGGGTGCATAGAAAATAATCAAGTTAGGGGCCGTCCATAAACTATGATGTTCAAAAATTCAGAATTTTGCACCCCCACCCCCCTCCGGACTTCGCGGACGCGTTTCCGCGATTTAGTTGCAGCACATGGTCGCTCAGCTGACTACGGCCGAGTCTGGCGCCGAGTGGAGCATTATTGGTGTTATTTCTTCGCACTAGCTAGAAGCTGTCTTAGGTTACGATTGTGGCGTTCACGACGATAGTTCGAAATTACCGCGTCAAGAAGAAGTGGATTTCGGACGCTGAGAGACGGTAAATTAGGTGTCGATTTGTGATTGGCCGATTGGGCCCTTTTCTGTTCTGTGTTCTGCGTTTGAGTTGTTGTTTTCTCTACGTGCCCTAGTGAGTCGTGGACGATAAAGTTATTGCTCTGAGCTATGGAACCAACAATTGGAGGCCCCAGCGAGGTAGTTCGTTGCCTCATTTACCCCCTGGTTGTTTTGACGCCCTTTGTTGGCCCCTTTATTAGTGTCGTGTTTCGTTGCCCGTTGTTGGCATCTGTGTGTCGTTTCGTTGCCCGTTGTTGGCATCTGTGTGTCGTTTCGTTGCCCGTTGTTGGCATCTGTCGTGTTTCGTAGCCCTCTGTTGGCTTCTGTGTCTTGTTTGCCCTTCGTGGCTCTTCTCTATTTGGCCCCTTGTTGGTCCTCTTTCCATTTGCTCGGTTTCCCTTTCTGCCTCCTGTGGCCTTTCTCTGTGTTTCTCGTTTACGCTCTTTCTTGTCTCCACGGCTCAGTGTACTTCGGTTTATGCAAATTTTCGACTTCCTGTTTACTGGCTGACTTTGTTCCGTCATATGTAAATTTTGCTCTTCCTGTTTTTGGTTGCGCGTTTCCTTGGCCTTACGCGCCGCATCCGCATGTAAATTTTTGTCCCTTCCAGTTTCCGGATCTTGTTGTCTTTTCGTTTTCTCTGGCCGATGTTTATGTCGTCTTTCTGTCATGGGCAAAACCAAGCGTAACACGTTTAGTGACAGTTTTCTTGTTGACTTAGACTCCGTGTTCCAATTGCTTTATAAGGCCAGTGACTTGCTTTCTGAGTCTTCGGTTCCTCCCGCTCAAAAGGCCGACTTGTCCTGCTATAGTACCACGATTAAAATCCGTTCCCGAGCTCTTCAGCAGCAATTTAATAACCTCAGTACGGTTGATCAGGATATTGTTCGTTACCGTTGGAATGAATTTCAAAATGATTCGCTTCTCTTGACCTGTCGTATAGAAAATCTCTCCTCCCAACCCTCTGAACCTTCTTCTGCTCCGCCTCCTGCGGCTACCGCTTCTGTTACTCATATTGAAACTTCATTCTCTCCCAGTGATCAAGGCACGCCCAACCGACCCTTTCAGGCTCCTGCTCCCGTTGTCACCTCTCCAATTCAGTTACCTCAGCTCGCTATTGATCCCTTTCATGGTGACAGTTTAAAGTGGTTTCCTTTCTGGAGTCTTTTTGACAATTCAGTTCATAGCCGTACTGACCTCTCTCCCGCCACTAAATTGACCTACTTGCGTGGCTTTCTCCGCGGTGCAGCCTTTCGTCTTATAGCTGGCCTGGCCGTCAACGATGAAAATTACGAGTTGGCTTTGAATACGTTGCGTGCTCGTTATGCCGATACCGCCTTTGTTCGCAATACACACCTTTCCCAAATTGATAAATTGCCTCCCATTGTTAATGAGTCCACCCAATTGGTTTCTTTTTCCGAACAGCTCGATCTGCACATCGATAGCCTCACTTCTTTGGGATACCCGGAGGACTCTCTTTCTTCTCTGGGTATGATTGTCTTTAAAAAGCTTCCTCGCCGTTTGCGTCTAAAGGTTAGCCCTCAGTTACAAAGCAACGACAACCCTCTAAATGTCATTCGTGCACTGCTTAAGAAGGAGGTGATCAGACATAGATATGATACTGACTTATTTCGTTCCCCTCAGAGCCCTGATTCCCCTCAGTCTCGTTCACCGGATTTTCGGCAACCTCAACGTACCAATGTCACCTCTTGTGTATTCTGTTCTGGCTCTCATCAATCTGCCCAATGTCATATTGTTCCCACGGCTGATCAGCGTAAACAGTGCCTTATTCAACTACATAGATGCTTTCGCTGCCTTTCCCAGAACCACACTGCCAATTTTTGTCATTCCCAAAAAGTCTGTTTCCACTGTAACGGCTTACATCACCTTAGTATTTGTTCTGCTTGGGAGGATCAACCCATTGTTCTGTCTCCTGACAGCTGTACATTTGACTCTGCTTTCTCTGTTCTCCATTGTCAGTTACAGCCCCACCCCGAACCCTCTCAGATCTATTGTCCTCCTTTTACAGTATCTTATGCCTCAATTGTTTCTGAAAGTGTTCCCACAGAATCGGTTGTAGAGTTCTCTCAGTCTTTGTCTTTTGTGGTTCCTTCATTCCAGGCCTCACCTGTTTACTGCGCCCCTCTGTCTGCTCAGCCTTTGTGCACTGCCATTCATACCTCTCAGACCGTATCTGTTCACTCTGAGTCCATTCAGCCATTCTCTACTGTTACACTTCATGCCCTCTCTGTTGACCCTCCTCTCAGTCAAGACCAGTTGCCTACTGTTGCCAATACCGTTTCCGATCTGCCTTCCACCCAAAATGTCAAGTGTCAACCCTTGTTCGGCCCTGTTATTCTAACGTCTAATCTCAAGCGCGCGATTACTGAACTTCATGAAGAACCATATGAACTTGAATCCCTGCCCATCTCTGCATTTGGACACTCTAAGGGTCGTATCCCTAATGTGCCACTTGTTCGTTTCAGTGTTCAGTTGGCTAATGCCCCTTTCCTCTCTTTTGAAGTTTACGTGTCTTGGTTTGACAAGAATCCTCCTATCACTGACTACCTGCTGCTTTACCTGACCCTGCTCTCGAACATGAGTCTCGACCCTCTCAGTGCGCTAAGTTTTGTGTGCCTAGCGGGCCAATCTCTTTTTCAGTCCGGAGGATGCCACTGTCATTCTGTAAAATTGAGGTTGTCCAGCCCTAAGCTGATTCGCTAGACACGCTGTAATCTGATTCGTTAGACCTGCTCGTTTCTCTTCCATTACACTCTCCTTTATTCTAGGCTTAGCACGGTCGTCAGGCACGGATGTGTCCCCGATGACGCCCGTTGGCGGTGTGAGCGATATTCAGATTTATACACTTATGTTTCTGCTAATTTGTGCTATTGTCTAGTTGTGTTTTTGTGTGCATCTTAAATCTTGTTTGTTCGTGTCTTCCCCGTCCGTTTACTCTGATTAGTTTTGTTTCCTTTTCCCACTGTCAGCCCCTTCTACCCGCTTTAATAGCTCTCAATTCTCTTCAACTGGTACGCGTTTTGTTCAGTGATTTCTTTGCACTTTCGGTCGTTATGTTCTCTTCTCTTCGCGCTTCAAAGATGACACGCCATCGGATCCGTCTGAAGACGAAGAATACCTTCTTGGCTGGGAGTGTGGCGTTCACGACGATAGTTCGAAATTACCGCGTCAAGAAGAAGTGGATTTCGGACGCTGAGAGACGGTAAATTAGGTGTCGATTTGTGATTGGCCGATTGGGCCCTTTTCTGTTCTGTGTTCTGCGTTTGAGTTGTTGTTTTCTCTACGTGCCCTAGTGAGTCGTGGACGATAAAGTTATTGCTCTGAGCTATGGAACCAACAACGATCTTACTATTTGTGTCAATCCTGGGATTTAACCACACAAAACCAGGAAATTCAGTAGGAAAACGTCGGATTTTGCCGAAATAAATGTTAAATTCGAAATCAGCAGCATAAATTTACCCTACACAAGAAGTTTCATGCAAATACAAGAACACAGATCTCTGTTGCTCCAGTTGGAAAAACGTGCATGCTGATCAAGTCAGAAGACCAACCAATTGGAAACTTAGAAGTGCAGGTGGACAACGTCTTTCTCATCTGCAACAAGCGAAATTCCTACTACTCTCGCTCAGCAAAAATCAAAGTGCAGTCTGTGAAGCGATGTCATGGTGCTGGATCATGCACTGAAGACCAGTGTGGAACTGTAACGCCAGACACTATGATTGATGAGCTAAAGGGAGAGCCAAATGATCACCCTGGATACACTCACTGCACTGATGTGTGGATGCTGGGCATGTGGTTGTTTTCTGTGTAAGGATGCCTGTCTGTTTTATCGATTCTATGCTGTACCAACCAGTGAAGACATTTACGAAGTTTTTGACTGTCCAACCTGGGAAGTTGGGGTGAGTCATTCACTGGAGCTGCATCAGCACAATGAAGTCAAAAGCACGCAGTTGGAATTAACCCCTGCAGTCTCAAAGAAATGGAACAAGATCACTGTTTCTGCAACCTCCATTTCAAAACCTGAAACGCCCATCATGACTTCAAGCTTTGTAAGTAATGGACGTCAGATGGTGTTGAGTGATGTCAGTGCAAGTGGGCAGCCTATTTCGGGTACTGTAGGACAGCTGCAGTGTGCCTCGCTCCAAGATGCCAAGGACTTCAAATGCAACATGCCAGCCGATGTCTGTCATTGCAACCCAGCAGGTGATCATGCAAGTTGTACCTGTACTGAACTGAAGATCGAAACTCTGTTCACCAATGAACGAATTTTGTTGCCTGTGAAATCTAGTGGTATGATGTTCATGCCAACAGAAGACAATGCCGTGCAAGTCGAATTCCAATCGAAAGTTGCCATAGAACTGCAAGTGTCGTTTGAAGGAGCTCAATTGCAAATGAAGGTCGAAAGGAACACCTGTGAAGTCAAAGTGCACCGTGTCACTGGTTGCTATTCCTGCTTAACTGGTGTCAGACTTGACTTTACGTGTCAAACAGATGTTTCTGAAACATTGGCACATATCACATGTGGTTCAGCAAAGTTTGGAGCTCGGTGTTCTCCTCAAGGCATTCCGCAGACTCAAAGAATCAATGTGGCAACTCAGAAACTTGATGAACAGTGTCAGGTAGACTGTAGTGGAGGTTCGACAGTATTTAAGCTTGATGCACAGCTTGCCTTTGTGCCCAGGCATAGACTGAGCATAGTTGGACACAGAGGGGGTGCAAGGCATGGTACCTATTCCACAGACTGGGGTAACCTCCTGGGTGGCTTCTTAATGGGGCATTGGCTTGAACAGATCATTGTAGGAGCTGTGGTTCTCTTAGTTGCGTTTCTTATTATTCGCTTAATTTGTTCTTGCATCTAGCCCTACAAGATTTTTCTATTAGTCACCATTTTATCTTTGTGTCTGGGAGTGTCAATGATTCTGTGATTCATTGGTATGTTTAATGTTTTCATTGCTTCGAGATCAGTGTAAAGACTGCATAGCGCGTGAGCGGCCGATTAGAAGCAACAACAAAATATACAAACAATATACAAACAATATGCAATAATTTTAGCACTTTGTATATGTATATATACATATACAAATCTGAAAATTTGGGCTTTGTATGTATACATATACATATACAAACGTAATTTATAATATTTGCCCACTGTAATTCAGACCCAAAATTGAAACTTTGGCCTAGAGAGCTGTAAGTTGGTACACTAATACATATCGATAGGTTATGTAACCACCGCAAAGGATTTCCTGATTTGACACTCCAGTCCCGAGATACAGCCGTCTGAAAATCGGCTCGCTTAACTATGGGACAAAAATTTCGAACTTGAATTTCTTTCGGATCGGAATCGGATCAGATGTCGTACAGTAAAAAATGGGTCATTTTCGGATGTAGCGAAGAAATCTACATCTAGTAGAACAGAGCCAAAGCAATAATAGCGGCTCTAATCGACGCAGTCCATTTTGAAGGTCAAAACAGAGTGAGAGCTGTAAGTGCAGATTTGCCGCGAAACTTTGAACGGCCATATCTCGGGAAGCAGACCTCCTAGAGCGAAACTGAAGTCATTTTTGGAATGAGTAGGCAAAAGTACATCCAGTGAGCTGGTCGGAAATAAAATTTTGGGCCTGGATAAAAAAATGTTTTTTTGCCTTTTTTTGGGGTAAAAAGTTTGTTTTGTCGACCTTTTTTGGGATTCCGGTGCGAAAAATGGCTTCAAAACCCTATTTAGACCGAAAAAGCGTTAAAAACCCTGTTTTTGCATTAAAAATGCCTTAAAAACCCTGTTCCGGTTGAAAAAAATGCCTTTAAAACACAACATTGGAGTTAGGGCCCAACCGGATATCCGGATCCGGATCCGGCCGGATATGGCCATATCCAGATCCGGATCCGGATATTACCTGCCGGATATGACGGATATCAGTCACAGATGAGAAAACGTGATTTTTTACGTATTTGAACATAAATACTGCATTTGACCATAGTGTAAATAGTGGGGGAATTGTACACAACTGAAAGTTACATGTTAAAAGTTTCGTTTTTTTGTGTTTATTTTAATGTGTATGGTCCCGATGAAGCTAAGGCTTCATGCACAGTTGGCAAGTGCTTTGCTCTAATTGGTCGTGGCAAGAGCAAAGCCAACTTCAGCACCAAACCTCTATCGTGCTTGGTACCAATCTGTAGCTAACAAATGGCGCTACAATAATCTGAAATAAAAAACACATAGGGGGGTTCCAGATGAGCTAGGGGGGCGGGAAGGGGGTCGAATAAAATTTTTTTCATCAAAATCGAAAAGCTACCAAAAATTCTTAAAGTACTCTAAAAGCTACGTAAAATCCCCAAATTCTAGGTCCCAACTGTTTTTAGCAGGAAAGAGATTCAAGTTCGAATTTTTTGTCCCATAGTTTAAGCGAGCCGATTTTCAGACGGCTGTATCTCGGGACTGGAGTGTCAAATCAGGAAATCCTTTGCGGTGGTTACATAACCTATCGATATGTATTAGTGTACCAACTTACAGCTCTCTAGGCCAAAGTCTCAATTTTGGGTCTGAATGCTAAGACCCGATTGGTCCAGAGACTGATTCTTGTCACACGGTAGCTAGCGAGCGAACATTTAAAACTGCTGGCTCGATTTGGGAAGGCGGTCGCTCCTCTCTGAAGCCTGAAAATGTAGAAATGTTGTTGTTTAACAAGCAAATGTAAATGTTGTAGAAATGTAAGAAATGTTGTAATAACTTGCGTTGTTTGAACTACAATTATTAGATGTTGTTTTGAATCAACTGTTGTAGAACAAAGAAATGTATATATGTGGTTTTATTGCATTCTAAAAAAAATTTAAGTTGATCAATGGTATCCGGCATATCCAGATCCAGATCCGGCCGGATATGGGCATGTCCAGATCCAGATCCGGTAGAAATTTGTATCCGGTTGGGCCCTAATTGGAGCAACGAATGCAATAAAAAGCTGTTTTGCACTCAAACTACATATTGAATATGAGTTTCAGCGATAAAATACAGATTGAAATGCGTTTTTTATTAAAAAAAAATAGTCCAGAGAACCCTAATTTCGATTCTAAAGCAGACGCAAAAACCCTGTTATAGTTATAAGATTAGAAAAAACCCTATTTAGTGATTTTAATGCAGTTCTTAAACCCTGTTAAAGGTGGGTTTATACTTTGTCCGCGCGGACAAAACGGACACAAGCGGACAGGTTGTCCGCGCAGCAGTTTATACTTTGGTGGACACGAGTGTCAGCCAGACGGTTTATACTTTGTCAGCGCGGACATGCCCGCGCGGACACAAAATCGGTGTCAGCGCGTGTCCGCTTTTGTCCGCCGAGCGAGTTGAAAAATTTCAACTGACACTTTGTCCGCGTCACTATTAGTGCTGTTTGAACTTGTTATATTGCAAGTCTGTGTTCAAAATCTTATCACGTTTGATGCTGAGGTTGCCGAGCTGTTAGGATTAGGTCAAATTAAGAGAAAAAAACAACAAAAAAGAGACGGTGTAAGAACATTGCATGTACTGTATGTTTGGCCTATCGATCAAACTGAAATCATGGCAAGTTTCTGCAGCGGCTGCACCAATTTAAAATTGTGAAAGCTTCTAACCCATTCTCTGACTGTTGCAGACACCTTTGACAACATGAGCCTAATCGACAACGTGATTATTGACAGTTTTCTAGTAGTACATATGTGATAGATGGGCCGGAAAAACGGCCCTGCATTTTCGGGAAGGTGGTAGAATGGATATCAAGTCACTTCTGAAAATGATTGCAATTTGGCGGGATGGCCGAAGGGCTATGGGCTGGCTGGCAAGCGTCCATACTGTATGTACATTGGCCGGAACAAATTCAGGGCTTTTTGGCGAGGGGTTAGATGGTTTAAATTCGCTTTGCCAAAATTTCGGAAGGGGTATGGGCCGTTGGGGTATGGCCATTCGCGTATGGTTTCAGGGGGAGGGTCCCGGATCAGGGGGTCTGGGACCTAAATTGGGTGGGGTGCAGACCCGGGACCCCTTATTATATGCATGCTAAACCCTGTAGCTCAAAGGGCACTAAAATGGGGGAATTTCAAAAACATGAGTGAAAATCCCATACCAATACTCCACAAAAACGGAGCTTGGTTGGCTTAAAAACAATGCTTCCAAATTCTGCAATTGACTGCAACTCCAAAACTTATCTGGGCTTTAATCTGGCCTATATAGTTTTTACGAAACTGGTTTTGACTGACAACTTCTCTGCAGGTCGTCATTAACAGATTTGCAATGTTTGGACTTAATCACAACTCAAAAAAATTAAACTGATTTTTTGGCAAAAAATTCAAAACTCCAAAAAATTGGAAGTTTTATCAGTGGAATGACATCCCAGTGTGAAAACTACATAGGCCAGATTAAAGCCCAGATAAGTATTGGAGTTGCAGGCAATTGCAGAATTTGGAAGCATTGTTTTTAAGCCAACCAAGCTTCGTTTTTGTGGAGTATTGGTTCTGCTGATCTCTCGATCACACTGGGAGGTCATTCCACTGATAAAATTTCCAATTTTTTGGAGTTTTGAATTTTTTCCCAAAAAATCAGTTTAAATTTTTTCAGTTCTGATTAAGTCCAAACATTTCAAACATCTCTGCAGGTCGTCATTAACAGATTTGCAATGCTTGGACTTAATCACAACTGAAAAAATTTTACCTACATACAATACTATTTAAATCATAATTTTACGACAGAATTACGATTGCTTCGACACATCCAAAAATGACTTGTTTTTACAGTACGACGTCCATTCAAGAGATATGGCCATTCAAAGTTTCACGGCAAATCTGCACCTACATAAATCTGCATCGACTTGCTAGCCGACTGTCTGCATGCTTGTCTCCATCTGTGGCACTCGACTCCTGCTCGTCCGTTTATCTTGACTAAATTCTAGTCAGCCAAAAGTAAACCAGCGCAAACAGTGACCAAAATTAGCATACAAGACCGCCGCATGCTATACATACATAAGTAACAAACAAAAGTAACAAAACAAAAACTAATCACATCCTAATGTGACACTCCCCTGCGCCAAGTGTCAATAAAAAGTTTGATCCTAGATCAGTAGTAGTAGGCTTGATGGCTTCTAAAACGTTTCTGGTAGCGGTTGGAGGCCGGAGCAGAGGAACCGAATTGTCGAACAGCCTCTTGCCGCACCACTACACGCTCAGACAAAATAGGACCGGCAGGAGTGGCCGGCATGGCGTGGTAGGTGGTGGCTTGCTGAGGGCCCGATTCATCTCTACCATCTGGTCTGCTGAATGAGCGTGTGCTGAAGTGTGCGTCACGTTGGTTGCGAGCCATAGACGCCCATCACTTAAAGCAGAAAAACCGACGATGACTGCTCGTCTGGCAGAAGGTGCAAAAGAGGGGGCGCCATGGCCAACGTCTGCGAGGTAGACCAGCACGAGCGGGCCGAATATGACCACAGAAAGGCACTTGACGGCTGCGAATGTTGCGCACAGAAGGCCCTCGGGTCGAATTTTGCACACAAGAAATACGTGTTTTGCCACAAGTCAACCGTCGAATTTTGAAACGTCGAGAACGCATTTGCAAAGCACTAAAACATAGACCGATTATGCGAGATCTTCAGCAGGGCCTTCCAAAAGAACTAGCAAACGTATGGCCCGTAAACTGGTATGTCCATTAGCGGTCTGGACATAAGCAGCGCAACAACAGTTATCTTTCCCAAAACCAATTTAGTGATTTTGGCAAGTTTCCAAGTAGCGCGAGGAGTCGGTTCTTTAAACAAAACAACCATGCCAACTTGAGGTTTCAGCTTTTCAGAACCTGGAATTTGGCCAAGAAAAAATGGCTGTGTTTTGCGATCAAATCTAGCAAATACTGCGATTGCCAAATCTTCCAAAAATAACGACTAAGCTTTTGGGTAGACTGCCAAAAATCAACAAAACGAGGTTTTGCAGCTGCTTTTTTGGCACTAGGAACAAATTCTGGATTGGTATCGCTGGAAAAAGAAGGGAGCAAATTAGGGTCACCGCTCAGCAAAAGACAGGATGTTAGTATTGAGTCTAAGGATTCAGTGACCGCAACCAAAGGTCGGCAGTTTATCAATCTCTCAACCTGTGTCAAAAGCGTTTGGAGCTCGAAAAAGCTAATCAGCCAGCTGACTGCCCAAAACACGACACAGTGCACGTTTGACTGATTGAATCATTCGCTCATAAAACCCGCCCATCCATGGTCCAAAGCGGGAATGAATTTCCAAATCACACAATGGGACGTAAAATAGGCGGTCAAATTTGAACTTTCTGGATTGGCAACAGACCACAGAAAGGCCAACGAATCGCGCATAGTCTTGAATTGCGATTCATTATCACATATAATAATGTTGTTACATTGTACTTAACCTTAACTGTTCTATTGTGCTGCAGACCAAATTATACTTGTGATGCACCGCTTTCTATATCCTAATTTGCATAACTCACTTTCGCTCTTATTTGCATAAAAGCATTCTTTTCAGTTCCTTAATTAGTTGCGTTTGCTTTGCGTTTTAGTTGCTGTAGTAAAGTTACCTTAGTTTCGTTCTAGAATGTAATTATGTGTCAGGCGCCCGTCATATTGTACCTATTTTAGCTAATTTGTATTCAGCGCCGTAAAGTTCTAGTTGTATCGGCGTAGATAGTTCAGTCTGCTCTAGTTGAAAGTCCACGAGCCTGACGTGGTTCAGAGCTCTAGTTGTCTGCCCCTAGTAGAAGACTGTGTGGCGTGCTGTCACGACACTGTATAGTAAGTCGTTTGATTAATAAACTACTCTAGTTGTATTCTCGCCTAAGCAAACAATAGCTCTTTGCGGCACGGTCTGGACATATTTGTCCAAATAAGTTATATCTATAAGTTATGGTGGTTTTGTTATGCATAACTTTTGCACATAAGTTATGACCTCGCCAAAACGCAGTTATGGCCATAATAATGCTCGCCGGATAACCATAGTTATTGGCGGGGCGCGAAGATTCCCGCTTGCGCAACGACCTGCCCGATAATAACTTATGACTTGGCCAGAGAATAACTTATGTTGTGTGACTTGCGCAGAGAATAACTTATGTTGTGTGCTTGCCTGGCTCTACAGAATGGACTTATCGGAACGTTCTAAACATAACAATAGTTTAATGCTAAGAGTAACATTAGCCGATTCGGCTATGGGCTAAAATTCAAACTTCAGATGCAATTAAAAGTGAGCAGCAGACAAACAAATAAAGTTATACCTCTAGCGGTGGCATTGTCCTATGCCTTCCTGACAGGGCTTCATGATTTTGTATTCTTCTTGGCTAATCTAACTAATTTACTACTAAGTATTATTTTCTGCTGCTTTCTTATTCTCTGTCTTGCCGTTCCCGCGAAAATGCGGGCTTCAAAAAGACCGAATGAGCTGGAATGCAAGGTAATGCCTAAACACTAGCACGTTTGTGCACCATCACCCACGGTCCGAACAAATTTGTGTTAGTCTAGACTCTGGTGGCGGTCAACAACACATGCTAAGACAAAGCGTTCGCATTTAGAAAACACAAAAAAGACTTGGAAACATTTTGCATGTTCTGATTTGTGTTCGTGACTTTGTGTTCGTCAAAGTTAGGGGCCGTCGACAAATTAGCAAGTCCGAGTCGGAGTTTGCCACTCGGAGTTAGGAAGTCCGAGTCGGAGTTCAGAGCGTAACTGAGTCGGAGTTTGGCCAAGTAACTCGGGGTTCATTTGACACTCTCAGGTGTCAAGCGATGATTGATCTCTGACAGATTAACACATGTTGGCCGGCCGCCGGGCCGATGGGCCAGGAGCATCTCACTTACATCCAGACACACTCTTTATTAGATTTAACAGCTGCTGAGCTTGAGTGCAAAACAATTAGCCACACGGGTGCGTGTTAGCTTGCCCTACGCTGACCCTTGTCTCTGTCTGTCTCGGCTTACACTCAACACTGCAGTCAATCAAAATATTTTTCTGCAGAACCGTTCTGTCAGTGGTGTCACCGTCAAACCGAACAAGAATTTTAGCGTTTGCTGTGGTCATAATTAGTTGACACAGAAACACTGCGCATCAAAGGACAGAAATAGACAGCACTGCGCCGGATGGGAGTATGTGTTGTAAGTAAAGTGCGTTCGTTTGTGGATCGGGCCGCCTAGATTAGCCGTGTTGTGCTAACTGATTAGGGGGCGTGCAAAAATTACGTAATGGTATTTTTGCCCATTTCGGACCCCCCTCCCCCCCGGATAATCCACCGTAATAATTTTCTGACCCCCCCTCACCTAATTACGTAATAATTTGGCTACCCCCCCCGAAATTTCGATTTTTTGAAGCGATAGAGCCCAAATTTTTGAGTTCAATTCCATGTAAAATGACGTTTTTAATAAAGTAACATTTGTATACAGTAACAATTGATAATTTTCTTCGTTTTCTTTATTGATGAGCTACAACTACATACATGTACGCATAGTCTTAGTTTTACAAAGAAGCCATCATTGGGTGGCTTTTTGTTAAAGTTGAAACCAAAGTCTTTTATCATTGATTTTAGGGCTGCGCTGCCATATCACTTGACTGATGATCGATGGTCATAAAACAGAGTTCGTGCGGGACCCGAAAAGTCAGGGAGTCATGCAAAGTCAGGGAATTTTAAAAATTTCAGGGAAAATTCAGGGAATTTGGTGTCCGGTCAGGGAAAAAATTGATAGCAATAGAATCATCTCTCGCCACCCTATTGAAAATGGGACTTTTGACTTTCCACAGCTACTACAACTGTAAATTTTACCCTCAGAATACCGTTTAAATGCGTTTTTCAGAGCCAATTTTTAAAAACTTCTGACCCTTGTTAGAATGTTCTCACTCTGATTGGACAGGGAAATTTGACTTGGTCAGATAATTTTGCTCTGGAAAAGCCGCATGAACCCTGTAAAAGATCGAGTCGATAAGTGGTATACCCTTATAAACTCTTATCACACAGATGTCAAAAGTCACTGTTGCCATTTAGCATTTGAAAAATTGGAAAGCCTTGACTTTAAACGTAGCTATTCTCTAATCTAAGCGTCCATCTAAGTGAAATTGAGAAAATGTAAGCCCAATGGCTTCAAATCGAGACTACATGTACATGTAGTGTACGTAAAAACAATTAAAATTTTGACCACTTAGTGATTTCTGCACTTTAAAAAAATTACGTAATGAAGTCGTCAACCCACCCTCCCCCCCACCTTAATTATTAGGAATCTTTTGGCGAACCCCCCCTCCCCCCACCTGCCATTACGTAATTTTTGCACGCCCCCTTATCGCCTTTTCTTTGGGTCAGAGCATGTGGCAGATCACTTGCGATCTGTTGTTTTGACCCAGAGAGAGGGCCAGAGGGTGGCCGGTTGCGCAAGCAGTGCTGGCCGAGTCTCACAATGACGGGAGGGGATTAGCCGTATCGAGTTACATACAGACCATCCGAAACTCCGACTTGGAGTTACGCTCTGAACTCGGACTTTCTAACTCCGAGCGGTCACTGGGCTGCTCGGAGTTAGAAAATGTCGACGGCCCCTTAAGGACTACTAAGGTAGAGTCAACACAGTAGTGCGCCTTACGTCTTATTTTTGGGCAGTATCAACCGACCGCACAGATGGCCGGTGTGTTTACTTGACGGCCCCTGCGCTAGATGACCTCAGCACTAAAGACAGAGGCAGGTCAGGAGGCTCGCTGGCACGCAGTATTACAGCCCGGCCGCCAGGTCAACACGCCCATGCACAAACAAGGACAGACAATCATGGCTATTTCTATGGTTGTGCTAATTGCTTCGAATTGGCAAGTTGTTCATGTCAAAAACAACCCTTTATTGTCTCTTTCAAACGTACATGAATCTTATGTTGCTTAGTATTTCTCCAAAACGATCGCCAACTCACTGTGTAATAGCTGATGTACATAGCTGAAAATGTCACCAAATTTTGAACAAATTATAACTAAATTCTGGCACTTATGGTAATTATGCGGGAGTTATGCTGATTCCTTTGAATTTGCATTGATTCATTTAAAGTTATAATAACACATCTCAACACTCAACATCCGATTTTTAAAGTGTCCGTCGAACCAAAATTTTGCCAAAAATCGGACACTTTTTGGACGGAAACTTAGCAAGCCAAGAGTTGTCCGTCCAAATTTTTATCAACGGCGCGTGACCGTTTTTTGGACAAAGTTAAGTTTGAAAAGGGCGCAAGACGGCGTATCATCGGCCGCTAACCCCACCCGCCGGGCATACATTTACACGCATTCATTAGGCACAAAGTGGCAGGTTTGTTAGGCTTAGGCTTTAGGTTTAGAGTTGTGTACGTTCGGACCAGCAATTTTTTTTTTTTTTTTCCTTTTTTTTTTCTTTTTTTTTTTTTTTTTTTTTTTAATCGAATAAACCAACACCCCAAAACAAAACAACCACAGTTTTTTTTATATTTCTTATATTTTTTACCACCCCCCCCCTCCCTCTCCTTCCACAATAAAAACACACAAAAAAAAGATATAAATCAAAAAAAAAACACGAAACAGCCAGAAAACAGCCCAAAACACCCAAAACAAAAAAAATTAAATTTAAAATTTCTTATTTTATTTTTTTTTTTTCAATTTTCATTTTTTTTTTTTTTTTTTTTTTTTTTAATTTTTTAGTGTGTTTTGGCCTATTAAAAAAAAAAAAAAATTATTTTTTAAAAAAAAAAAAAAAATAAAATTTTTATTTTTTTTTTTTTTTTTTTTTCTATATTTTTTTTTGTTTTTCTCCGAAAAAAAAAAGATTTTTTTTTTCCAAAAAAAAAATTTTTTTTTTGGGGTTTTTTTCCCACCTCACATCCCTGGGACCAGCTTAGCACGATGGTGCAACCGGTTTTGGTCAAATCCAAACATAGAGAAATCAGCTCAAGACTCATGATTTTACGCCACACCCGGTTTTTACTGACTGATTGATTTGGGCAGAGGCCAGTTACAGACGGAGTGCCGGGAAGAGCGCGTTCTAAAGCAGACAACTGCTCCAATATCGGTGCCTCGACCGACCGAACGTTTAGACACCGCTAGTTGACACTTACTCCCTCACATATAGCTGCAGCAAAGGCATGTCAAAAATTTTAGGGATTCTGAAAAAAAAACGTTTTTTGGGCCAATGGTGCAGCTGTAAACAATGTACAGTATGAAGGACAGTAGAAAAAAAGTGCCTTTAGAATGCTAACTTTTGGCGTTTAGGGGCCATTGGTATGTGCGGGTTGGCTCTTGAGGGCTCGTACGTGCTTGCCTTCACTCCTTGTCTTTGTCATAAAAAAGTCGTGTTTAAAAAAGGCGTTTCATCTCATAACTTTATGTAGCTCACTACGCATCCCGTTCTTTCAGGCTTCACTCCTCCTTAACGACTGCATGCAGAAAGCTGGACGTGGATCGAGATGAAAGCTTGTTCCAAGCGCTTTAAGAATCAATTACTCCGCCGACCGACAATTGAAAGCGACAAGAGTAATTGGCTTCGCAGCAAATTATTAATGGAATTTCCCGTTTACCTAGCACTCTTTGCAGCCTCAGTACTTACGACAGACAAATCTGCAAAACGTGGCAGTTGCTTTGCTAGAGAGAGAAAATAATGGGCTTTCTTTTGGATAAAGTTGCGACCCCCGTTTTCCATTTGTTTCGGAGTGCCGGTGCAAACATTGCCAAAAGAACAAAAATAATGCCCAAAATTGACATTGATTGGTAAATATCTCAAAAGTGGTTAGGAGTTCGCAAAAATGGTATGCACCACTGTGTTCAGCGGGTCCGAAAATACCTTAATAACAGTTTAGATCCAAAAGTTGAGACTTAATTTTGAACTCAATTTGATATGGCAGAGATTAGTGGCACAGGTCGGGTGTGAGTTTTAGAAAACCTTCCCCGGTTTTCTGCCTAGTCAAACCGGCTGACCGAAAACTGAAGCCGTTCATAGCTGATTTCTGAAACTTTGCACAAAGGGGTAAGCGAACCCGGTCTGCTCGAATCCGGCTCCCGTTTTCACCGATTCCTCATCGATTTCGAGCAATTATCGATTTTCTACGCCTATCTTTAACACACAATGCCCAGTTTGAGGGACTGGGGGGCGCTTAACCCGGGAAAACCAGCCGATCCTATCAATTCGATATCGCTGATTATCATAAAAATGTTTTTGAAATTTTTTGGAGCTTCCCTGACTAGCTAAGGCTAATATTCATGCTTCCCATGCTTATTTCTTCTCGTGTGCCGTCCAGAAGCGGCATCCATGGCTGAAAGTCAGTTGAGAAGAACCGTAATTCGATGAGGATTCTAAATCTGGCTTCATTTTGCTGCTGCGTTCATTAAATCAGGAGATATTCGGCTTTTTCTGCCAATTGAGTGCTATTTCCTTTTTAGGAAGCGAGGCCAAAGGAACCACCGCCTGTGATTGGCCGGCAGTGAAATGCACCAATCAGGAGACGAGAAATTTAATTCGGAAATCACTCTCTCTTCGCAGCTTCGCTGCTTTGGAACCATTGGACCTGGACAGCTCAAAGTGGATCCAGATGAAAGCTTGTTCCATGAGCTTTCAGCGGCACTAAGCCTGCCTCTTCTTCAATGGCTACTGGAAAAGCTATTGGCTTTGCAATCGATTTTTAAGACAATTTTCGGCCGAACTGCACACTTTCCAGCTTTCGGTACTAGCGAACCAAGCATTGTACCAACATTCTGGCTAGATGGCTGAAGAGAGGAGGTCGTGGGCTTTCTTTTATCGCAGGAATCGTAGCTGTCAGACGATTCGTCCAGGAGATACGTACAATACTAATCTGTGGATTGCAAATTATATGCCAAAATTGATTTTGTTTTTAAAATTTCTCGAAACTGGTTAGGAGTTGACGAAAATGGTTTGCACCACCGTGTTCAGCGGATCCGAAAATACCTTAGTATCGGGTTAGATTCAATTATTAAAACTTAATCCTGAACTCAATTTGATTTGGCAGAGATTAGTGGCGCAGATCGGGTGTGGGTTTTAAGAAACCTTACCCGATTTTCTGGCTAGTCAAACCGGCTGAGCTAAAACTGAAGCCATTCGTAGCTGAATTCTGAAACTTTGCACCAAGGGGTAACCGAGGCCGCTAAGCTCGAATCCGGTTCCCGTTTTTTCCCTAATGCCTTCGATTTCGAGTAATAATCGATTTTCTGCGCCTATCCTTAACACACAATGGCCAGTTTGAGCGACTGGGGCTTGCTGAACCCGGGGAAACCAGCCGATCCTATCAATTCGATACCGCTGATTATCATAAAAATGGTTTTGCATTTTTTTAGAGCTTCCTTGATTAGCTAAAGCTAATATTTGTTCTTCCCATGCTTATTTCTTCTCGTGTGCCGTCCAGAAGCCATGCTGAAAAGAAGCGCAATTCGATGAGGATTCTAAATCTGCCTTCACTTTGCTTCTGCGTGCCGCACATCAGGAGATATTCGGCTTTTTCTGCCTGAAGTCGATGCATTCTTGGACGATTTTTCCGACGGATATTTTATTTAAAATAGTAAGCAAGTGGAATGCAAGAACGGGTAAGTGTGCCCTACTTTTATCTGTAGCTAATTAAGCTAATCACCATGTAGAACAAGCAATTTTCGCTTCTCGTTTTGAAATTGGCGCTGACTTTGTAGGCGTGTCGTGCTGCATCGGTCGATATTATTATTCTCCGCCGTCGTCGCTCTTGCCGGTCGGTCCTATTTGACGCTGTCTGTGATGAGCTTGCTTTTCGCTGCCATACCTCCCCTTCAACTGGACGCAGGAAGCTGGAAGTACATTTGTTGGAGAAGCCAGATCGTTAGCTTCAAGACCATGTGCGACCGAAAGCTGTGAGGTGAGTTGTGAATATTTTAAGCTTGGAGAGGCGGTTAGTAGTTAAAATTTCGTCAGAAAATTTCTCATTCAAAAATCATTCCTCTGAAAGCAAGAGTCTCTCAGAATTTTTATTGTAAGGATTGGTGCAAAAACAACTAGCGGTTAATAAGAATACCGACCGCTGCTTCTTATTGTATCGTTTTAGAGAAATGGGTTAAATTCAGGAGGACGACTTCGCGTAGAGACGAAAAACTAGCGACTGAGCTTTGCTTTCAGGGTCATATTCCCCCATGGACGGATTAAGCTGAAAATAATGGCAAGTTGGGATCGTTGGCTTCGAAGAAAAGTATGAACGAAGCTGTTCAGTAAGTCTGTTGGATTTTATGGGATTCAAAATGGTGAAAAATCGTTCCTTAGAGTTTATGCTTTAGGCTTATGTTTTATGATTAGGCTTAAGCTTAGGGTTTATGCTTAGGCGTATAGGGTTGGGCTGTAGTCTTGCTTATAGGCTTTGTTACTGTCAAGTTTTGATGTCCCGCAAATATATCGAAAAGTTCAGACCAAAAACGTTACTATACAGGCGAAGGGAGGGGCTTTCATCTTAAGCCTTGCCAGAAACAGCTGAATACTGAACACTGCCACCGCTAGAGGTAATAAGTTTGTTTTTCTGTCCTCTTAGCTTCCGACCTCAGTTTGGCAGCTAAATATTTGAGTTGGTTGTTGTTGTTAATAGCCCCAGGAAAGCAGCAGTAGCGATTGGGTCGATCCCTAGATCCTGTACCGTCAGAAGCGTAGGTCTGGTTGCATAGTCATAGTCAAACAGATGGCCGGTAGTGTGACGCTCACCGTTGCAATCAGGGCACAGCTCCGAAATGTCCGAGTGTAGTAGGCTGTACTGATAAGAGCGTAGAAACCCGCTGTATGCCTAGCGTAGCTCTGGGCCAGGGTAGTGCGCACCTTTCTGGACAAAGAAACCTCAGAAGTGTGAATTTGCGGAGGCTCAGTCAGCAGAACCGGATTTGGCCCAAGCTAGCCATTAGCCAACTCCACAAAGTAGCTGTGGATGTTCTTCAGTTGCTTTTGGAGAGAGGGCGCTCCAACAGACCCCAGCTCAACCACATCATGGTATTTGGTTCAAAGGGTGTCTTTCATCGAACGCGGGCGTTGAACGTTGGACCAGTTCACAGAGAATATGAGTTGGTTGTAACTAGGGTTGGTGCTGCTGCCACAACAACTTCTAAGAAAGTTAACCACACCGAAATCGCGCAGCAATGGAATGAAAGCATAGGCCAGGTGTTCCAAGAACTCGCAAACAAATGTTGAGCTGAAAAAACACAAAAATAATGCTTCAAAAAGTCACCACCTCAAAGCATCGAATCGGTGCAGAGCGCAAAGCTCAAGCAAAAATAATTCCCGTCCATCCATTTTAGGGGCTTCGGACTGTAGGGCGGTGGCGGCTTACCCATACCCCTCCTTCCGGACCGATACCAGCCACTTGGCCGTCCATACCCTTTAGTTTTTACAGGGCTCATACGGATCAGGGTTTTCCAAATTCCCTGACTTTCCCTGACCTGAGTGCTAAAATTCCCTGACTTTCTACAAGCAAACTCATAAAACAGTAAATGTTTTCAAGCACCTAATTTTGTGATTTCTTTGGCATCGGCAGATATTTTCATAAACGGTTGTCGGTAGCATATCCAATAATTTTCTAAAAGCAAAGGGTGTGTTGTATTTGTGGGCCAAGTGGGAGGTGATACAACAGGATTCCAAACAAGGGTTTATTGGGAACGATCGCCCAATAACAGTAACAACAAATAACAACGAAGAAGCAGGGCTAGGGAGTGACTCACGGGGTATGAGCCACTGGGGGAGACAGTAGAGAGAGGGTAGCACACGAGAGTAAGCTCATAGAAGCTCATGGAAGCTCATAGAGAACACTGCAGAGCGGGCTGCTTATATACGGCCATAGAACGTTCCAGAAAGTTCTAGTCCGGGTAAGAGATAAGAGAGAGGGACTGACCTTTTCCAGAACATTCTGTACATAGATAAAAGGCACGTACACAGAGACTATTAGCGCATCGCTACCTATAGTCTAACAGTAATATGTAGTTAACAGAGTGTAACTACAACACCTCCCCACCAGCCTAAGGTTACACCGAGAGGCGATTATACTACTTATGACTGGTATCAATCTTCTGGGAGTGCTTCTGCTTCAGCCGCTCTGAGCGTCGTGGCTTGTCGGGTCCGTATTCATCGCCTGTTGGAGCACGCCAGTTCTTCCGAGTCTTGGGCTTCGACTGGGAACTTTGAGCTTCACCCGAGTTGACAGTTGTCTCCGGAACTGCTCGGGTTGGTGCCTCACCAGGATCGTCATCCTCTTCGACTCCATAGCGTGGGCGAAGTTGTTCGATGTGACGGCGCCAAGTTGGGCCTCTTGGGAACACACGAACGTTGACTGATCGAGTTCCAAACACTTTAGTGACCATGGCTGGAACCCATCGTGGATCCTTGTTGCGGCGAGGGCCATAGTAGAGAGCGTAGCATGGCGTTCCAACAGGGAAACGGAAGGTGAGTTTGGCTACCGCTGGGCGCACCACCTCTTGACTTTGAGACTTCATGGCTTGTCTGGATTCCTTTCCTTGAGCCATGTGTGCAGGAGAGGGCAGAAGAGTGTCGATTTTGCACCGAATTCGTCTTCCATTGAGGAGCTCACTGGGAGAGTATCCAGTGGAGAGAGGGGTTCTGCGGTAGTGCATCAGGAATTCCTGCAGGGCTGCTTTTGGAGGAAGTGAAGACTTCTTGAGGGCTTGCTTGAATGTCTGGACCAAGCGTTCAGCAGCACCATTGGTTGCAGGGTGGTATGGTGCTCCAGTGAGGTGAGTGATGCCTCTGGTCTTGCACCAATCCTTGAACTCTTCTGACATAAAGGTGGTAGCGTTGTCCGTGACAATGGTGTGGGGGTAGCCAAAGTGAGCGAAATCCTCTTCGAGCAGGGTTGTGGTTGCCTTGGTCGAAGTTGAGGATGTAGCATGGATGCAGGGGTACTTGGAGTAGGCGTCAATCATCACAAGCCAGTTCTGTCCCATGAAGTTGATGGCGTGGTCGAGATGAACACGGCTCCAGGGCTTCTCTGGGAGCATCCAGGGGTGGATTGCAGGTTGGGCAGGCTTGTTCTGACGCTCAGCACATGCTGTACAGTGACGAACCACATCCATGATGTCTTGATCGATTCCAGGCCAGTAGACTGCAGAACGAGCGAGTTGCTTCATGCGTTGCATGCCAAAATGTCCGAGGTGCAGAAGTTGCAGGACAGGAGCATGAAGGCGCCTTGGGATGACCAGCCGGGATCCATAGAGTAGACATCCATTGCAGATGGATAGGGATGGAGCCAGCTTCCTGAAGGCTTGGACTGTGAAGCTTGGGTCTTCAGCAGGAGCATCTTCTTCAGTAGCTTGTTCTCCTGGCTGCGTTCTGTCCATGGGAGGCCAGCCTTCTCTGGTGAACTTCAGGACAGAAGCCAGAGCTGGATCTTTGGCTGTTTCCTTGACAACTGCTGTGGAGTCAGTTGGGTTGAGCTGCAGGCTAATGGTCTTGATCGTGCAGACAGTGTCCACATCATTGTCCGTTTCCTCCTCATCAAATTTGCTGTCAGGGCCAGCAGGAAGTCGACTGAGAGCATCGGCGTTTCCATGCTTCGAGGTGTCCCTGAATTCGATCTGGTAGTCGCATTGACTGAGAGCGAAGGCCCATCTGGCAAGACGGTTGGCTGCCAGTGCAGGAGTGGGTTTGTCTGGTCCAAAGAGAGCGAGGAGGGGCTTGTGATCCGTGACCAGGACAAACTTGCGGCCATAGAGGAATTGATGAAACTTCTTCAGGGCGAAGATGATAGCCAGCGCTTCCTTCTGAATCTGGCTGTACTTCCGCTGAGTTGAAGTGAGAGTCTTGGACGCATTGGCAATCGGTCGCTCACTGCCATTGTGATAGCGGTGAAAGAGGACGGCACCAATTCCAACATCTGAGGCGTCACAAGAAATTCCAATTGGCAGAGAAGGATCAAAGTGAGCGAGCACTGTGTCCGTGCACAGGAGATCCTTGAGAGTCTGGAATGCTGCTTGTTGCTCTGCTCCCCAGCGCCAAGGAGTGTCCTTCCTGGTGAGTTGATGCAGCGGTTCCGTAACCGTGGAGAGGTTGGGAAGGAACTTGTGGTAGAACTGCACAGAGCCAAGAAAGGATTTGAGAGACGAGACATTTGTGGGTGGGGGCATCTTCTTCACAGCATCCACCTTTGGGCCTTTCGCGATACCTTGACATGAGAGCGTGTGTCCAAGGTATTCGATGCTTGGTTGAGCAAAGGAGCACTTTGCTAGGCGGCAGCGAAGTCCTTTCTCATCCAGGCGGGAGAGTAGCTGGCGAAGATTCTTGAGATGATCTTCAGCGTTGATTCCACTGACCAAAATGTCATCCAAGTAGACTGCAACTCCCTTGAGGTCGGAAGTGAGCTGCTCCATGATTTCTTGGAAGTAACCAGGAGCTGACTTGATGCCAAAGGGTAGGCGAAGCTGGAGTAGCACGCCTCTGTGAGTGCTGAGAGCGAGTTTCTTCTGAGAGTCTGGTCCCAGTGGAATCTGGTTGTAGGCATCCGCTAGGTCGATCTTGGTGAAGCCATATCCACCTCCGAGTTTGCGCATGAGATCCTCTGGCAGGGGAATGGGCTGACGGTGAGTCTCCAGTTGTGGATTGACTGTGACTGAGTAGTCGCCACACACTCGAAGACTGGGTTTGGTCTGTCCAGGGCTCAGAGCTTTTCTGATGGGGACCACTGGAGTACCATGAGAGTTGAATTGAGCAGGTTTCCAAACGTCCTTAGCGATGCCTGCATCATATGCTTGGTTGAGGTCCTCCAGAATTGCAAACGGGACTGGTCTGGCCTTGCAGAACACGGGCTTTGCATCTGGCTTGAGCTTGACCTCGAGCGAGAAGTCCTTGAGGCATCCCAGTTCAGACTGGAAGAGATTGGGGAATTCTTGGCAGAGTTGTTGACAGGCCTTCTGCAGTGAGGGGTCTGGCTTGAGGCTGTCGAAGACTGCGCAGACTGCATGGCTGGTAGCGCTTACAGCAGTGTCTCCCATGAGAGAGTCCACAGAGATGCCCAACTGCTGGATTGCAGCACGGCCAAGGAGGTTGAGATTAGGCACTGGGGTAACCACGAACTGCAGAGTCTTGTCCTGAGTGGGTGTGCTGGCCACTGCTGACATGGTTCCGAGAACAGGAAGGGGTTCCTGGGAGGCAGTCTCGTAGTGTCCTTCTGGGTCCTTGAGAGAGGGTGATCCCAGATCTTGCCAGGTGTCTTCTGAGATGAAGTTGTCACCAGCACCAGTGTTGATCTCGAAGGTAACGGGCGTTCCGTTGAGAGTGATGCTGTGCTGCACAGCAGGGACTGAGTTAATGAGCTTGACTGTCTTGAGCGGGACATGAGATATGCCCTTGACAGGTTTCGGTTCTTGTTCCCTCTTCTTCTTCTTGCAAACTGACTGGAGATGACCCATGATGCCGCAGTAGGAGCAGGTGTAGTTCTTGTAGGGGCACTGACCCTTGGGATGGTCCTTCTTGCCACATCGATAACAAGCACCTGAGAACTGCGGGTGTGAAGCAGGTGGCTTGATCCTTGGTTGAGCGGTCTTGGGGGTGGTCACTGGTTGCTTGGGAAGCACTGAAGATTCCTTCTTCACCTTGTTGACAGGCTTGGACTTGGTAGCATAGACGGTTTCCTTTGCCACCTTGGCTGCATCTTCAGTCTCAATGGCCACTTCGATTGCGCGAGCGAATGAGAGTTCATCATCCTTGATCTTGAAGAGAGCCTTGAGAACGGCTTCATTGTTGACCGAGCAGATGAATCGCGTGCGCAGAGCCTCATCCTGGGAGTCCTTGATCGAGGCAAAGTCACAGGTAGCTGCATCTTGTCGGATCCTTGCCGCCAGCTCTTGAATTGTCTCTCCAGGCTTGCGGTGCATGTCACTCCAGAACTTGAATCGCTCCCGGACAATGAAGCGTTTGGGATCGAACTGCTCCTTCATGAAACCAGTGATGTCATCCAGAGTCAGTTGATTGATGTCCTTGGGAGGATATTGTTGAAGGGCCAAGTTGGAGAGCAACTTGTAGACTTCTGGAGCTTGGTTGGTGAGGAAGACTTGCGCTCTTCTTTCTGGAGGTACAGAGTGGGCTCCAATGAAGGTTAGGAATCTTGCCCAGTAGTCAGTCCAGAGTTCAGCAGTTGAGTCGAAGGGGGAGAATGCTGGAACTGAGGTAGCCACCATGGCAGGTATGGTGGGTGCAAGGCCGGCAGCAGATGGCTTGAGCGACTCCAGGAGTTGCCTCATCTGTTCCTCATGACGGCGTTCCTGTCCTTCCAGTTGGAGCTTCATCTGTTCTTGCTGGGCCATCATCTGTGCCTGCTGGGCTTGCAGGTCCTCCGCATGACGTCGTTCTTGCGCCTCCAGCTGTTTTTGCAGGAGAGCGATGAGCTGAGCCGTTTCTGACATCTTGATCCTTCAGAAAATGTCCAGAATTCACCAGCGTCCAGGGTCCAGGGTTCACCGCGTCGCCAGAAAATCTCTGTTGTATTTGTGGGCCAAGTGGGAGGTGATACAACAGGATTCCAAACAAGGGTTTATTGGGAACGATCGCCCAATAACAGTAACAACAAATAACAACGAAGAAGCAGGGCTAGGGAGTGACTCACGGAGTATGAGCCACTGGGGGAGACAGTAGAGAGAGGGTAGCACACGAGAGTAAGCTCATAGAAGCTCATGGAAGCTCATAGAGAACACTGCAGAGCGGGCTGCTTATATACGGCCATAGAACGTTCCAGAAAGTTCTAGTCCGGGTAAGAGATAAGAGAGAGGGACTGACCTTTTCCAGAACATTCTGTACATAGATAAAAGGCACGTACACAGAGACTATTAGCGCATCGCTACCTATAGTCTAACAGTAATATGTAGTTAACAGAGTGTAACTACAACAGGGTGACATTGGTATTAAAAACTAATCGTATTTCAACAGGTATTCCGAGCGTGAAGTTAACAATAGTTAACAGTTTCAGGGTTTGACGAGGCCTGGTTGGGCCGCAGCCTAACCAGGGCGAGAAAATTTTGAAGAAATAGCTTTCAAAAACGCATTTAAAAGGTAGTCTTGGCGTAAAATTAACCGGAATTAACAGTTTCAGAGTTTGACGAGGCCTGGTTAGGCAGCTGCCCAACCAGGGCGAGAAAATTTTAAAAATCCCAATAATTTTCCCTGATCAGAGCTGAAATTCCCTGACTTTTCCCTGACCTCCCTGACCATTTTTAAATTCCCTGACTTTTCCCGGACCTCCCTGACTTCCCTGACCCGTATGAACCATGTTTTAGATTATTACCTTTCTAAATTAAAACGTGCCAAAAACGCATTTCCAGGCGTTTCAGTGCTTGTTGAAATTTTGGAGTTGGCAGGCAAAGTCCTTAAGCAAGCACCTCCACGGCCATAACCTGATTGTTACATGTACGTTAGAGCTCAGACAGCAGGGTTGAGTCTAATAATTTACTGTTGATAAGTCAATAACTTACGATAGTAAAAGAATAATTTCAATATAAGTCAAAAATTACGATAATACTAACAAAATTATTCCAATAGGCTAACAGTTGAGTTGAGTTAGATGAAAAAGGGGGGTGAGAGGTAGTCGCCCCTCAGGCAGAGGTAGTCGCCCCTCAGGCTATGACTTACCCCACCTCTGCAATTTTTTTGAAAGAATTTTGCATACAACCTCTTGTCTGACCTACCTCCTCGCCCTCAGCCCCCCTTGGGGATCATAAAATTCTCCACCCCTCCCTCAGCCCTCAGCTAGCCCATGTCTGCTAACAAACAGTCGGATATAACCATACATGGGCTGGAGAAATCCGGAGGGGTATGTGGTTTTTCGGCGGGGGTTAAGAGCGTATAAAAGGAGGGGGCATGGGTCGGCAGGGGTATGGACCACCGAGGGGGTTTCGATCGGAGTTTTCTGTTTTTCCCCAAAAAGGTCGCCAAAATTTTCGGAGGGGGGATTTTTTACTCGGCCGTTTTGAATACAATAAAATCCTACTAAAATTTCATGTCCTTAAATGCTGGGAAATACAATACTTTCATTCCTGTCTACAAGTGGCTCTGATATAGTAGCAAAATATGTTTAGTGATAGCTGCACAGGAGTAGCTAGAATTTCGGTAACCTTGCGAGACAAGATGTGAGTCACGATGCAACTTAGACCGATCCATACATGTAACAGGGGGTCTGCCCCCACCCGACTTAGGCCAGACCCCCCCAGATGGGGACCCCCCCCCCGAGACGATTTCACCGACCCCCCCCTCCGATTTTTCTGGCAAGTAAATTTTCGGGCAAATTTTTTCAATTTTTTACACTTCCACACACAAAAATTGCCAAAATCGCCTGCAAAACAGCACTTTTTAGCCGTATTTCAGCCCAAATTAGCGATTTTTGGCAATTTTTAGCCAAAAAATTGCGATTTTTCTCGATTTTTGAGCGTTTTTTAGTACCCACCCCCCTCCCCCAAAATTTTGGCTCAGACCCCCCCCGGCCGGCGCCAGACCCCCCCCTCCCCCCATCGGCGGATGACCTGTTACATGTATGGACCGATCAATCAACTATTCTTACTATTTCAAAACCCAGTATTAGCTTTACATTAGAATGCTTTTAGCACTAAAATGCAACCGTTAAATGCAACTTTCTATGGGATTTGCTGCGATTTGCTCAAATACATTACTTACGAGAAAAATCGGAGGGGCGGGAAAATCGTCTCGGGGGCATCCCAAATGTGACTATCGGCCATTATTTTGGTTCATTGGCAACCAATTGAAGGCCAGAGGGCCTGTTTTCGAAATATAGAAGTACTCCAAGAGGGACACATCTGCATAGGGGATGCTTGGGAGGGCCTGTTTCCAAATATAAGAATACCTCTAGGGTGACGCATTACCCCCTCCCAGAGGGAGAAAATTTTCGCTTATTTAAGGCAGAATAGGCGTTTTTTGGACTTTTTTCCGGGAGCCCCTCCCCCCGAGATCTCCAACCCCCCTCCGGATTTTTCCAGCCCATGTATGATGGGACACACTCTGGACGGCGAAACAGATTCTTTTTTATGCATCTATTTTAGCGAATGTTAATCCGGACCTCGTTAATCCGGATATTCGCCCTCTGGACAAGATTAGGCCAGGTCCCAATTTTCCCCCATGTTATATGACTCGTTAATCCGGATCCGAATTCGTTAATCCGGACAGAAGATTTGGGGTCCCAACTTCGAAATTTGTATGGTAAAGTGATTCGTTCATCCGGATTTGGTTAATTTGGGCAAAATCCATGCGCAATTTTCCAATTCAGGTGTGAATTTTCAACTGAATAATGCTTTTCGTTGAGTCAGAATGTGATTATTTTAGCCTTTTATGAGCTATAATTAGGGATGCAACCGAATACAAAAATACCGAATACCGAATACCGAATACCGAAGCGGATTTTCGGAACCGAATAATACCGAATTATACCGAATAATACCGAATATTGATGATTCGCTAGCGCAGAATGCAAAAATTTACTGTCCAGCTAATATTTCTTGCTTTTTCCTAAACTTTTTAATGCTAAAAAAGCTATAGAGTGACGTATTGTTTGAATGTTATAGATTTAACCATGCCTGTAACCAAAACAAGCCCTATTTGGTCGTTCTTTACCTATACATGCCTGTAACTAAAACAACAAGGACGAGTGCAAGATTAAGCAAACAATTTCAAGAGGCGCGAATCAGGCCACAAGTGCTCTGATTAATTATGTGAAGTCACAGCACAAAGACACTTTCCCTTAAATGTACTGTATACCCTACCCTCCTATTATCCATCGCAGGGCGGAGATTTCATAAAAAAACTTGCCCCTAAGCCTAAGTCTAAACCTAACCCTAAGCCTAAGCCTAAAACCGAAGCTAAAAGTTGGGTTTGACAGCGGGTTGGGCGAATGGGCGTTCTCAATTATCCGTTATGTGGCGGATAACAGGAGTATATTTACGCGCAAATCGCAGACACATACAGAAAGTTGAAGTAAGGGAGCATCCAATCCAGTACTACTGTAAGCACCGGAGCTGGCATCTTAGGCGTACAACTATTGGATGATCGTTTGACAAGATAGGTGGGACCAATTATACATAATTGGTACGTAATACAAACGCTTAGGTAAAAAGTGGAAAGCTGACAACGTAGTCTAGTCTACTGGGAACTGAAAAGGCCGAAATGTGGTTGTTTATTATTAAGTCAAACCTTGAAATTCGTTAACTTTTCGCATGAATAGTCGTTGTTTGCCAAAATTTTAGCATAGTAAATGAACAGAGAGATGTAATAGAGAAATATCTCGGTGATTTCTGTGCAAATTTAAGCAAAACAGTGCAATTTTAACGGTTTTACAATATTCGGTATTATTCGGTATTATTCGGTTTGAAAAATACCGAATTCGAATACCGAATTCGAATAGCACTAGTAACCGAATTATTCGGTTCATACCGAATAATACCGAACTTCGGTTGCATCCCTAGCTATAATCAACTGAAATAAGCTTATGGCTTTTAATTAGGAGGTACAGCCGCAGAATCTGATATGCAACTAACACAAGCTGTCATTTAGGCTTTTGACCAGAAAAACAGTGTTTTAGGTTTGATTCGTTAATCCGGACAAAATTGGTCGGTCCCAACTTGTCCGGATTAACGAGACATGACTGTATCCTCAAAAATTATTTTGTACTCCCCATCCCCATCATTATATCTCCGATAGGAGGACTACAACAACAACAACAAAGTTTATTCAACACAAGACTCCAACTGACCTCAGCTTTAGACTGGGAGGGCTGGGCCGATTTCCGGCTCTAATGACTGATTGTAGTAAAGTCCTACCTCGATCTGGTCGAACTGGAGGAGGAGGAGCGATTGCAGCTGGCTGATGAAATAACCGGAACAGGTGAATCGCCACAACAAACAAAATCAATGCCAACCAACAAAATAACTTCACATAACGCGGTCGGGTGAGGCGCTAGGCTGATCTAGAATTCCCCAAATTTTGAAACAGCGCTTCACTGAATGCAGGCACACCATCACTTTGTCAAAGTCGGCAATAAGAAGACTGCCAATCTTTTTCAGAAAGACATAGCTAGTCTTCTTGCTTGCCTTTCTTTCGGCTGAAGAAGTACCGTAGTTTTCAATTTCATAAGTATACTTCCTGTTCATCTAAGTATTAAGCCCGCGCTTTACAAACGCACCGTGCTAACTAATGGATGAGAAGCCTTGCCAATAACAGCCGAACATAGCACCCACCGCTAGAGGTATAAAAAGCTTGTTTCTCTGTCCTCTTAGCTTTCGATGTTATTTTTGGCAGATAATTATTTGAGTCGGTCTTCTCTACGCTAGGCCTGCTGTACTGCGCCCAGTCGGTCGTGTGAAAAACGAACAGTTATCGGTCATAAGTTATGGTTCGCACCGCGGCGCCCGACATAACTTTTTCGAGCATAACCACAGTTATGGGTTGGACAGAAAAAGTGTCAAATATAAGTTATGGCCCCCTATAACTATGGCCATAACCATAACTTATGCCTATAAGTTATATGTCATAGTTATGGCCTATAACTCTGTAAAAGTTATGCCGTGCCGCAAAGAGATACGTCCGTACCGCAGGGAGCCTTCGCAGCGCCAAAGTCTTCGCAGTGTCGCACCGTCAGCGTTTCTTCGCAGTGCGACAACGTTTCTTCGCAGTGTCGCACTGGCAACGATTCTTCACAGTGTGACAACGTTTCTTCGCAGTGGCGCGGCTTGGTCAGGGCTAATAAACCCATAGAGGTTACCGTAGATGCTTGCTCAGATTGATAAATCCAAAATGGTATGATTTGGTGATTTCACAACTGTCAAACATGTTTCTCAGAAATCTTAATTAGAACTTCCTATAACTAATGTATAGCATGTCAAGCTACAGTTTTCGTGCAACCACTGATGCATAGAAAACCTTTCATTCATCAAATTCCTGGTCTGTCCATACGACAGTGTTATCTAAAGCTTTTTCATCCGTTGATCCCAGAAAATGTAAACATAATGCATTTCTGAACAACTGATTTTACCATAAAAATGACAACCATTCGAAGAGCTCAACAAAAAGGATGGAGTTAGATCCATAATGCCATCAGTTCACTAGAAATCCATACTCAGATATTTGGTGATTTTGGGGTATTTTCTGCAATGTTTTACAGAAAAGTAAATTAGAACTTAATTAGAAGTTGAAAGTAAATTAAAATCAATTAAATTGTTGGTAAACCAGTG
>JASANB010007686.1:0-33478 GCA_030248155.1 Sabatieria punctata | reverse complement strand
TAGATTTAGGTGGTTGCGATCGCCACTTACGGGTTCTTTCTGTTCGCACTAATTGCACGCCAGCCGAAGCTGGACGACAAGTCGCGTAAAGACGAGTTCACTCTGATGTTCCCGCTGTTTACCACTTTACAGTTTCTATTCTACATGGGATGGCTGAAGGTCGGCCAGTACTTGATGAGTCCGTTCGGAGAGGACGACGATGACTTCGGTATTTTATTTTACGTATTGGAAGAGCTGAAAACTTCTACCTGCTAGCTATGAGTTTCAGAGCTAAATTACATCATCGACAGAAACACACACGCTTCGTACATGTTGGTCGACGACATTCATGATCAGCTGCCAGACAGCGAAGAAACGAAGATTGACTCTGCCGTGGAGAATCTTTCCCGTTTTCTGCCCCACACTCGAGCTTCTATTAGAGTCAAGGTGAAAGGTTAAAAATATTGTAAAAACTGATCTCACTGTCTGTGAAGGATGTCTGTCCGTCCGGGAAAAAGGTTACACCATTGAAGGAGTTAAAAACCCTACTGGATATGGTTGTCCAGATTTTTTGAAAAAAGCTTCAAACAGCTGCGATTCCGTAAATTTTGCATTGGGAAACAGAGTGTGCATCAAAACAACCCAGCAAAGATTTTTACTTTTAGCACCCTGAACAGTAGTTGGAATCTATTTTAACTTTGAAAGCAAATATCTCAGAATAAAGCTATAATTTACATACATAGATAGATTTATAGCAAAGGTCTCTGTACTCTCTATGAGCTGCCGCGCCTTAATACAACTTGAATACTACTGTTACAGGAAACTCTCTCTCAACTAAACTCCGTATTGCCAAATTGGCTTACGAACAGAAATCAAATAATAAACGCTGTATTTCGTTCGAACCATACGAGTACGTAAATTGTTGGTTAGGCTAGTGTACTGTCTACGCAGACAACTTCATTCACTACGTGCGATTCAAAGATTTAAATTGATTGGCAAGTATTGTTTCTGTTAAATTAATGGTTTTAGGAAGTGCCGCCTCGCGATCCTTTTGCTAAGTTTAAGCTGAATGACGATGAAATGGAACTAGTAAAGTTGGATCCGAATCAGAACCGATACTTTCTATCAGAGCAGAGCCGGCACCAGTCTTGATTGCGTGGAGGCGTTTCAAGGTCTAGTGCACAGCAGCAATTCCAACCGACTGCGTAGGAGTATGAGAAGGGAGAGCGACGCACAAACAGCGCCCGATTTTGCTCGGGGCAGCTGCCGTTCCTTGAGGAGGAAGAAGACGAGGACAAACACTGAGAAACAACTTAAGCTGATAATGATACTCTTTTGCGTAGTGATTAATAACTCGATGTACGGCTGGAATTAAATTTTGGCACCAATCTCTTTTTCATTCTGCGCTACCAGTTGATCCGTATACAGTACGTACTATGCAACAATACTATTCATAAGCAGTATGACATTTACGTTATTGATACCAACCTGCGTTGTTTTGTACAATGCGCAAAGTGACAAATTGCAAAATGGATACTAAAACTCGAATCCCCAGCATTAAAATAATGATACAGGCAACATCAGCCACCGTCTAGTCTGCTCAGAATAGTGTGTAGATTCCTGATAATGGCCATTTTTGACTTTGACCCCACATCTTTAACTTCTCCAATACAATGTGGCTGTATCAAGTCCTGCTTATAATTGGACTGTTCAGCAAGTAAACAAACACTTATCTGTTTTCTTCTTAGCCATATTTATGTACGTTCGACTATTAATTGGTGAACCAGGATCGGTTGAAATTTTTATAGATAATCGGGGTGAGAATCCGTTGATCTGCTCCGGTCGCGGAGAGTGCAACTGTTCGAGAGGTTACTCAGGGAAGCTCTGCGAAATCAATGGACGGAGGAAAAAATAAAGCACCACGTATGCCAGTGTTTGCCACACTTCTCCTAATCTGGGCGTGGTTCTTTTAGCGCCTGATTATTGCTCGCAGCCGGTGCTGGGATTCAACGGGAACGTAAAACTGAAAGACTTGTGCAAACCGAACGGAAATTGCAAAAACCAGCCTACTGGAGCTGTTTGCAAATGCAGCCCTGGGTTTTCCGGACATCTGTGCAATCTGAAAAGTAGCATTTTGGTCAACATTTTTGTTTGGTTACAGCCCTTTTATAGAAGATTTGACTGCAGTAAAACAGAAGCCACTTGTGCAGAAGAAAGCGGAAAAAGTGCTCCTTGTTGGTAGCTACTGGAGTACCAACTATGCCACCACTTCGATCGAGCATTTCTATCCCGACCACTCGAGAAGGAGTTATACTTCTAAGCGCTACTCCTATTCTGGCCGGACCGAACATGTGGCTGGTTTAGTCGGCGCGCACATTCTTGTAGTTGGCGGCAAAAATCCGCTCAGCATGTATTCAATGGTCACCGACATCGAGGCGTACTTTCCACTGCAAGACCGATGGGTGCATTCCGGCAGGTCTGGATACGCAAGAAATATGGTGGCCGGCGCTGTTGTGGATGGAATTTTTTACATTTGTGGTGGCAAAAACAAATGGCACAATGCTGTCAACTTTTGTACCAGTTGGACCGTTATCGTGAGTTCACATTCACAGCAAGATATTTTGAGTTTCTTTTACGAAGAACTGCTCTTCCAGAACAAGCAACTGGTTCCAGGAAAGCGACTGCCAATGATGAAAGTAGGGAGAATGGGTCATGCGGCTGTGGGCGTAGACGACAAACTTTTTATTTTGGGAGGCTACAACAGTCGCGCCGGTACTCTTCGTCTCGGTGAGTGTAGGGAAACCTCATCATCCGTAAGAAAGACACCGAATTCAAATCGCAGAAAGCTACTAGCTCTCTAAATCGGTTGAAGCTTTCAGTCGAAAGATGAAAGTTGTAAACTGAAATGATGCGACAAGAAAATGTAAGAAGGCTTTTTAGAGGGCCTTTGCTTGGAAGATTTAGAGGTGCCCGTACTAAAGCCATTTGAATTTGGCGCCTTTTTACCGATGTTAGTCATAGCGCACAAGTCAAGTGTGCGTTGTTGTCTTGTCACGCCAGGCCGCGCGAGCGAGGTCCGGCGCTTGTTGAGTTTTCACTTTTAGTTGAATCGTTTGATCCAGCTCTAAACAAATGGGACAAAGTTAATGGAATGATTGAAAAGCGGATGGACTTGGCTGCAGCTGCTGTCGGATCGACGATATTTGCCTGTGGCGGTTACAGTATCGACATACTGTCTTCGTGTGAAAGTTACTCCTTACGATCTAACCAGTGGAAAAGGGCGACAGCGATGAAAACGCCACGGGCCGGCTTCGCTCTCGTCGCATTCAACGGTGATTTGGTGGCGATCGGCGGCGACTTCGAGGCTGCCAACACAACAGAACGATTCAGTCGACGGCAGAAGAGATGGAAGCGTTCCGCTAGACTGAAGACTCCTCGCACTTATTTCTCGGCAATTGTTCTTTAAAAGCATTTTCTTCTTCCTTCCTACTTTTTAGCAGCCGGGTGAAATTATGCTGAGATGGTAGCCGTTCAGAGATGCGCACGGGCTTGAATTTTCGCCATGAAAACGAAAAATTCGGCAAGCGAACCCCTACTGTGTGTTGTGTAGCGAAGCAATCAGACGTACAGTAGGAAATCTGAGACCGGCGTAGTTGTTGCGTAGAGTAAGTACAGTGTCAGTGCGATCAGTACGAACGTATTACGTACAATGTACTGTACGTACAGTATGCCAAACAGGGACACAATCAATCAGACACCAGCTGCGTATTATAACTAATAAGGAACCTTGAGAAGGCATCATTCAACAGTAACCAAAGTCGAAGCAGAATTTCAGTCGTCAAGTTCCGACCATTTTTACTCCAAAACTAGCGCGCAAAACTTTTGGTGTGTCTCAAACAGGTGTCACGTTCGCCGTTGAACTTCCGTTTCCAGGCTTCCAAAACTGATCAGGGTAACGCGGGACTTAAAGAATCAAATTATAGTCTTTTATACCAAAATTATCGTACATAGGAGATGTTCAGTGCAGTCACTGTTGTGTTTGATGTTCTACTGGTTATCAATCTCACTTTTGTTGTCCGTGCGCACTGTCGAATCAGAAGTCCCTACCGCAAGAAATTCTACTGACCACCAGATTTCCGATATTGCTGTAGAACTGAGAGAACATTTTGGCGTAGCTGTGGGTGCCAAGACATCCCATCCCGATTACTATACAATCAGCTGCTACAAGATGACCAAATGGAACACCAACTTGAGAAGATACTCACCGTTTACCGGCACATTCGAGTCAAGCGCCAGTTCTTCATGCGTCGACTTGATCAGAGTTGTTTATGGCAGTCCCAATAAGACCGAAATTTACAAGGGTGCCTTGGAGCACGTTACTACACCGTTTGACAAAGAGATCATGAAACAGCACTGTTCAGAAGAGTGGGGCGGATGGGTGGACAAATACAAAGAAAGTGACGGGGTGGTGGTCTATTACCATTGCTGCCATTATGATTTGTGCAACAGACGCAATTTAGCTTACAATCTCTACTACTTAACCAACCAAGATACTACTTCTGTTCATAAGCAAACTACTGCTCCGATTGCTGATATGATACTACTGATCTGTGCCTTTGTTCTCTGCTCGGTATAAATCTACAGTAAACCAGAGTATGCAAACATTTGGAACAACAATTGGTTTGTATAACAACGCGTTTTACGACACAAAACAGGAAGCTACCCGGGCACTATTAATTCAATATAAACTTACAATCAAATCGATGCTGCATAATTGATACACAGACCCAAAATCAAAACTGATTATACACGTGTATGAACAGACTAGAAATTTGCTTTTTGGAACAAACAATGGTTGTACAAAATTGATACCCCGCGGAATCACAGCGACAAGCTCGGATACGGTAGCTTCAAGGACACTTTCATTGGTGTCATTGCTGTTTGGGTATTAACTGCTCGCGACTGGTGTGGTGGACAAACCGCTCCAGAGGGTTCTCGGTCACTCTCAGCACTGGATCGTCCTCCCACCACTCATCCGCCTCCGTCGAAACGCTCTCCGATCTCACCTTGCCGTTCTGTCTAAGCCTCTGGGAACACTCTCGAATCACTGCAAAAATAAACAACCTATACGTACATTCTGCACAAAATTATTTTCAACTCAGCACTAGGCAGCTCAACAGGAAATTGCTGCCACAGACAGTGGCACTTCTCACATAGTACAACAGTAGCGCACCCAGTGGGTATAGGGTGGGTACCCTTTGTGGTGAAGTTAAGAAAGAAAAGAAAAATTAGGCAAAAGTAAGAGTAACGAATAAACTAACTCATATGCATGTGTATGTGTATTTTATGCCCAGAATGCGTTTTTGAAGGCTAATTTTGCAAAATTTTCTGGCCCTGGTTGGGCTGGGCAGAAACCCAACCAGGTCTCTTCAAACTACTAAAACTGTTATTCTTGTCAATTTTACGCTCAAATACCTTTTAAATTCGTTTTTATAGACTAATTTTCCAAAATTTTCACGCTCTTTCTCAACTAGGCAGCTTCAAAATTTTACACGCCCCTTTGAAAAATCCTGGGTACGCCACTGTAGTACAATCTAAGGTACCGTTAACACGCTATCATTCGAAGGTGAATCGGTAACCAACCACATACGGTGTCATGAACGGTATTATAAATGGCAGCACTTGAGCGTGAACCGTATAACGGAAATCAGCACTCCAGTGAACCGGTACCTACCACACTTACTATCCGTACCAGATATGATAACCGGTAGCATGAGAAATGTCTGATACTGTTAGCGACTGACACTACTGCCCTTCTTGCTTACTCTGTTCGTCTTGGTCGCTGAGATGCACATAGAGCTGCGCGTGTTGACTGGGCGAGTGAAAGCAGTGCGAGCGCAGAAAACAGACGCCGAAAGCGACGGTGGACGCCAGCACGAAGGCAGTCAGTCCGAGCAGAACGTAGGCTTTGCGCCGGTGCGCCTGCAGCAACAGTTGACGCAAGTGGTACTGGTGGTAGCTGGGCTTCAGTTCCGGGCGCTCCACCTCCGCAGCTGCAATCTACTTATTAACAATCAATCAAATCACAAACACCACACCCAACCTGGTTGGTCGTCGAATTTCCAAAACTCGTGCTGAACATTGCCGTCGTCTGGAACCCGTTCTCTATTATTTCTGACCTCTTCGAAGAACATTTTCAGCGCCGGAGACAGTTCAGCTCGCTTAACCGCTGCACGCTCCAGACACTTGCGCACAAAATCGTCTGTAAAGTGGCCCTTTCTCGAAGCGCACGAACCGCATTTGGTGTCGTGAGTTGGAGTGCAGCCTCTGTAGACGTAAAGGCCGTCGCCGCACTTGGAACACGGACGACATTGCTTCAAGTGCGCGTGTCGCGGCGACCACTGACCGACCGGACAGGGGCGACAGACGGTAGGGTGCGTTGCGTTGCAGGCTGCTATCACGCCCCAGCCGGGCAGACACCGGTCGCAGGAAGAAAGCTGCGGACGAGCCAAGACCACCTGAAAGAACAGGATTTACTGCTGCTGCGTAAGTTTTTGTCTGTATCTCCAAACGAGTCCTATCGCATTCCACAGCCAGACAGATTCTTACACTGCGCGTAGGTGGTAGAAGACGCTGTCAGGTAGATAAAGAAAGATCGGACAGATGGTGGCCGATGGCCATTTACATGGCATGCGCGGCACATTTATTCTGCGCCGGCATAAAGTGCGATAAAGATCGAACAAGTAGCGTTTATGAACCAATTCATAGTGGCCGACCCCCTTGCTAAGCCGTGCCGCGCTGCGGACAGGTTTTTATGGGAGATCCTGGACAGCCAAGAACCAACTCAAGACAGATGTTGGGTAGGGAGCCGCCGCAGAACCTGTTTGCAAAGCCCGCGGGACCGCTAGACACCTGCTCGATTCCATTAAGGTTTTGAAAATATATCACCGGCCCAATCTCTGTTCGGCATGTTGCTTGCCGGGCACCAAACCGCCCAAACACAGTCTTATCTCAGACTTTTTCTGCCACTTCTGTCAACCATCTGGCCGGTCGAGCAGCCTGTTGACTGTTGTTCAACAAGCAAACACTAGTCAGCCGGAAACAACAGAGCCATCTGCGTCTCAGCATATAAGCTCTTGACGTGACATACACGCAACAATCATTTATGGGTCAATGCTGCCGGCGTCGGAAGGGATTAGCTTAGGCGGCAGGTGCAACAGTCAAGAAGACGCCGCGAGAGTGACCCAAGGGAGCTTGGCACAAAGGAGCTCCTATAAAATTTTAATCATTGCGGTACGGCAGTGTTGAAAGGGATATGGTCGAGATACGCTTGGGTGCCTGCGTCGACGCGCACGTGTTAGAGTTGAGGCGGCGAGACAGAATTCGAACGAACGGAGGCAGTTCGGTCGCGGACCGCCGGCGCTAATAATTGGTTTTCGCTTAAACCAACGACCCCCGCCACTTCCGACGCTTTCTGACAACAATCGGCCGTAAAAACGGCCGTTTTGCGCAGTTTTTTGCCAGAACTCAGCGCGCTCCCACAAGTGCCGCGGCATATGGTGAGCGTTGTGTAATCAAAAGCTGCTGAATAAACGATATTCGCTCGGAGACGGCCTTTTTCTATAGAAAAGCACGTTCTGATTGATGCCACAAAACCACCGGTCACGTACAAAACACAGACAGACCGGGTGTTTGCGAAACCGCAGCAGCAGCTTACGTCATGGCTGAGGAGGCAGGAAACACTAAGGTTCAGGTATAGTGGAGTGACAGGCTAGTGCAGATTGAGGTTTGCGTACCGACCCTTGCGATAGCTAGAAATGAGGACTTACCGTAGCCAAGGCCAGTACGATGGACAGCAACAATGTGGAGTTCTCCATTTCAGCGAACGGACAGGTAGAGTGAAGAGATGAATCGGTGCTGCGTAGAGTGAGCAGGCACTAAGAGGAATGACTAAACAAGGAGCAAAGTGTAAAACACAAGGCCACCTTCTTATCGGGCTCCTATTATCTAAACGGCCACGAGTGGCGCTCGCGCGTCGACTGACTGCGCGGTCAGCCAATCAGCGGCGAGCAGTCAGTGCCTGCCGCCAACGACAGATGACCTGCGCGCGCCGTTTTGGGAAGAAATCCTTTCACTTTTCTTCTGTAATTGGGCACCACCTGTCGCGCTTTGGCCCGGCCCCACCTAAATGTGTGCACAAACAGTTGGGCGCCGGCCGTTCTTAACAGATGGCAAGAAAGTAAAAATGTGCCACAGCCATTTGGCTAAAGTTGACCGAGGCAGATGGCTAAATGATCGCACTTAACGCACAAGACTGAATCAACACTGCCTTCACCTGCGCACTGTTTTGTCATCTCTACAAACAGTTTATACACGGCAGAAAAGAGCACTTTCGAACGTTTCTAATCGGGCATCCTTATGACGAAAAGCTCAGTAGACCAGAAGCTAAAAAACAGACTAACAGAATTCTACTGAGTTTTCCATCCTCCCGTCCCCAGAAGAGCCCCAAGAACTGTCGGGGCAGAGAACGGAGAAGTAGAGATAGAAAAGAGAGCACAGTCTATAGAACCATATGCGTCTGACAAACACAGGAATTAAGCACAGCCGCTCGGATACACGCTCGGTTTAGATAAAAATCTGTACTGAATGCTCAACAACAGATCATTGCACGCAACAGTTAAGAGACGTAGGACGCTCGCGCAATAGCACATTACATTCTCTCCCGACTAGGCACAGTATTATCGATGGCTAATCATCGCTAAGCGCACATTGTATCACCAGGACGAATGCTTGCAGTCTCTAGAATGCAACACACACGTACGTTACAGACCAACCACCGAAACGTTCCCAGTTCAACTGACCGCAGAACGTATGCAAACTGGTTTACAATAGTATGGACAGTGGGAAAAGTTGGTAGGTACTACGTATGTACAGTTAGGCACGTAATGGGATACAAGTCAGCGGTACTTAGGGTAGTATTACACCTACATATGTTCGGGACAAGCCAAACAAATAACCGGCATGAAACCAGCACAAACGAGCGGTGCCGCCTATAGCTATAAGTAGCGATCGACTGGAATTCCGGTTCAGGCGCTGGAACTGGAACTTTTTAAGTTTATGCTCTTTTTGGAAGCAAACTTGATAAATTCCATGTCATAACGGAAAACGCTATTAATAAATCACCTAAAAACTTTGTTTTAGGCTACAATTTTGATTGATATCACTACTTTTTTCTCAGAAGTGCACTTTATCGGTATTTACTGCAGCCTAAATGGTATTTAACATTTTACCGTTGTTTCAGATGGAAAATTTCAGTTGATTCTATACGATTTACAGCCGAAATTTTAAAAAACACGTTTTAAAGAGATAGGAGCGAAATAAAAAGGGCAAAATCATTAAGGGCGTGTGTGAGGGTTCCTGTAGGGCATACATGTAACAGGAGGTCAGGGGGTCTGTCCCCATCCGCTTAGGCCCCTAGACAATTTTTCTGATCCCCCTCCGATTTTCTGGTTCTAATTTTGTGAGCAATTTTTGCGATTTTTGCGATTCAGACACAAAAATTGCAAAAATCGCCCTGTAATCCAAATCGCCAGCACCTTTTAGCTGTATTTGAGCCCAAATTAGCGATTATTTATGGTTTTTAGTCGAAAAATTGCGATTGTTGATCGTTTTTTAGTGTCCAACCTTCCCTAGAATTTGGGTATACCTATACATACATAGCCCCGGCCGGCGAGGCGGCGACATACCTCCGAACCCTCCTCCCCCTTCGGCGGATGACCTGTTACATGTTATGCTGTAGGGGGAATGTAGGATTCCCTGAGAAATCACTAAACCGCCCCACCCCCAATCAGTGTTTTTGGTGCTTAAACGGTACCTAAGTACTCTTTGGACAGGTGAAACAGATCTTTCCATGGCAGTTGTGCATGTTTTAACTTTAACAAAGCACCCTGTGTCTCCTGCAGTTTTTAGCTAGCATTTTTGGTTCTAAGAGCAATTAAAAATCTTTAACCTACGCTAAAAAAGTTCCGGTGCTGCTGGAATTTGGGTAGTTCCGGTCGATCACTACTTGTAAGTTTGACAGGATAACTCCGAGTCGAAAAACTTGCTTTAACAAGCCTAACCCTAAGCCTGAATGAAAGAATGGACCAAACCTAAACTTAATTCTCAAATCATGCACAGAAATTAGGGTTTATCGGACAGTTTAGGTTTCTTACTTCGACGGTCGGGCACTGTGGGGGTAATGGCAGGGAATTGGATGGAAGAAGTAGCAAGAGGTACTAAGGTGCAGGCTGTACCACTACCCTAAGTACCAGTGCTTACGTACATATGGGATTAAGTGCCTGACTGCACATGTGCAGTGACTGAGTGACTGAGTGAGTGACTAGTGAGAATGTCTAAGCGGGAGTGTAGGGAGGTGGCGGAGGAAGTAGGAGGTTGCGTGAGGAAGCGGCAGCCAGCTGCGCCACAGAAGAGTGCGGGGTGCTCGGATTAGAAGATCGCACGGCGTCGTTTTCAGCCGTCACAGCCATCAGGTAATTCTCGAAGATGCGCGCTCGTTGCCGCTCCGCTTCGGCCACTACGTCGTTGGGCAGCGCATCCACCGGGTTTTCCGCCTCCTGCGGCACCAGTCTGGCTCGGTCACCACTCGTTCGCTTCCGTCGCAGCTGCTTTATCGTTCTGAAACTTGCACCACCGTCAAACCAACGCAGCTTCAGATACTGTCTGTCTGTCAACTTTCGAGAGGAGCATGAGCAAAGATAAAACCGGAACCGTACTTCCTCAGAGAAGCGGCGACTGAGAAAACGGCCAGAAGACCGCTGACTACCACCAAATAAAAGCCTTCTCCAAACGTGACGCGCACAGAATTCGGCGACGAACTGGAGCGACGCAGCAGTTGCTCGGTCAAGAACGATGCCCAGTAAGCCAGACCCACCACCATCGAACACAGAAACACTGAAAAGACAACTCAATCTTTACAAGAGTATACAAAAACAGTACGTATTCGAACACTTAAAAGGTGGAAACCGTAATTCGGCTTCCAATGAAGGGTGGTGTGGTGCAGCTCAAAGAAAAATAGGTTTGTACTCAAACCAAATATTTTCATGGCAGGAGTAGCGGAGGAGAGGGCTCTGGTGTAAAGATGGCCAACGCCAAATAAAATGTTTCGGCACAATTTCAAGCAGAAAAAGTACTAAGGTGCCATTTTCAGCTTTATGAGCAATTTTGAGAAGGAAATCGGATCTTTACACTAGTCCCCGCCCCGGCCTCCCAACGGTTGTTCCAAGTGTCTTACCACTACGTACAGTATACCTAGCATGAGTGGGCAGGGAGAATGAACCAGTATGAAAAAGAAAGTTTGAAGCTGCCAACCTGTACAGACTGTAAAGACGACGTTGCGCCTAAGCCACTTGAGAAAGCCGTGTTTGGGGCCCAGAGTTTCGAATATGAACGAAACGAGGGCCGTGCCAAAAGTGACGAATGTTATTCCAATCAACCCGTAAAAGACATTGGCCACTGAGGGATTCACACAGTCAACCAGTGCTAAAATAGAAAGATATGATTTGGAAATAGTAATAAGGGAAACGGAGGTGAATGCTAATTCTTTATCTGAATGATATGCTTACACTGCACTAGATTTCAGTTAGAAAGCTAATGCAGTCGTTTAATTGCAATTTTACTCGGAATATTATATGCAATTATGGGTAAAATTTAATTTTTAGCTCCCCATGTAAGTGCACATAGCAGAAAAAGCGAAACATGTAGTTAAACGAATATAGATTTTTCAGATTAACAATTGCATGGTCTAAACTTTCGAAAGTTTTATTTTTCTGTTCTCATTTTTGAGACAGCTTGTACGACAGCGGAGATGAACTTTGAAGTGAAGGTTCAAAGCTTCAAGCAAAGCAGGAAACAATCGACCACTACAAAACCAATAAATAAGCAAATAAAGCAGGTACTCACAACGTGAACCAACCATATAGTGAATGTGCACTTTACCGTCATCACTTGCAAACGATCTGAAGGTAGCTGACCGATAAAACAAAGTTGGTCCAATATGTCCCAGTTGGCAGTGTCCGCCGGAAAGCGACAGCCATCTACGAAATGCACGTTTATAAAAATAACACACAAACGGGCAAAAGATGGCGTACTGCGGGTCGAACAATGCTGCCCCCAATAAAGTAGCCGACAGCAAGGCCAAGACAGCAGCTAATGGATTTCTTTCAGATCGCTTGCAAGCGCACACGGTCCACTGACGGATTCTGCGTCTTCTTGCAAAATCGGACCGCACCATTGAATGGATGCTAGCAGAGATGGAAGGCGCAGGACGGTTGCGTCCGTCAGACATCCTGTCAGCCATCACATCACCGTACGAATAACATAGCCTTTTGAAAGTTGTTCTATAAAACGCACGCGCAATAACTATCATAAAACTACACGACAGGAGTTACAAGCTTAACGCTTTAAGATTCAAATTAAGACAATGCGTGTGAAATGCCGCCACAAACTAAACTGAACGCAAGTTCTGTCCGATTCGTCGATGGACCCATTAGTCGACAAATACACTGTCGACGAACCCAACCGGCTAACCATCATCTTTAGCTACTATCATCTCTGAGCACAAGAGAGAAAATAGATCTCCTATCTCAATAGCTTCAGTTACAGATTCGATTCCTCTCAGTAAATGTCGGTCCTCTAAGTAAAAATAATTATGCATATGTATTAGAAAATTAATTATTTTGCCTACAGTAGATCAACCCACCCTATCAACTCCGCTCCAGCTCCTGAACTCCTACAAAACCCGCCTTGGTCACAACATCGAAAACAAGTGCACCCTCTGTGGTGCCACTCCACACGTTGTGGCACACCTTTTCAATTGCCAACAGATCTCTGGAAGCACCCAGTCTTGCTGGCGGGCTTTCTTTACCTGTGACGTGTCAATAACAACAACGAAACCAACCCAAAGAAAAATCAATTTACATAGAAACACCTGCTTAATTACATGAGCCACACAAGGTCAAGAAGGCTGGATATGAAAGCCCATCGATTACTGAACTCGCATACCTGCGACTAAGAGCAACAATTAACCTCTACTTCTCTGGTCTGTTAAACTGCTCAATTACAGGCAGACTTGCCGTGAAATAAACAAATTCAGAAAAAACACAGCGAAGGTAATATTATTCACAGACACAGTTGAGGATTGCCGAGAAATACGAAGTACTGGACTTAACCAAAATTCAATACAAAGAAGGCAGTAGAAAGGTTTATTGAAATAGAACGGTTCTAGTTAAACTGCGTAACTGACCAACAAAGGAGTGCGCTACGCGTCTCGTCCAGTCAGCTGACTTGGCCAAACCGGTCGGCTCAGTATAGATGCGTACTTGAAGAAAGAACCAAAAACGACGACGGTCATACGCAGTGGCACAACCATCTTCACATCAAGTTCATACATAAATCTCTTTTCTCCACTTCCAGCGGCACTTGCTCGAGAATAGCCTGTACTGGTACTGTAGAGACCAACGAGTACAGGTGCGATGCGGGCTAGCACAGATGTCTAGGCTACCAACTAATCTTGTTCGTGCCACATACACAAACGCTTCTCAGACACTTCGAACACAAAGGAGTAGGACTTTTTACAGCTTTTTATGCCGCATTTGTACGATGACGACATTGAGTCGTAGCCCTTGTTATTACTGCACATCTTCCAGCCACAGGGATACCACGCTATGCTGAACTGAAATCACGGACTCTACAAAAGTATAGTAGCAGTAAAATAGTACCTGAAACATGGAATCAGCAAAACAATTAAGAATCAGTCTCTGATTCGTTCGAGTCTTGGTCCTTCACCCTGTTCAGACCACAAAATTGAAAAACCTTGACCCAGAAAGCTGTGAGTTGTACAGATATACATTAGCAGTGCAGTTCTATCAATGTCATGCCTATTCTAAGACCAAAAATACGTTTTAAACGGAAACAGCCACTCTGCAAGCAATGCTGCATGTAGAATATCGACTCTCAGGCTGTAACAACATGTTTTGAACCAAAGTATTTAGCATCAGTACATATTTAAAGTTGCCTTCTGATGCATCTTTGCATGTTCTACAAGCTAAATTTGATGCAATGGAAAAAATTTAAAAAAAAATTTCGAAATGAAAAATTTTTATAAAAAAGCTTTTTTGGCCTTCAAAATTTTTTTACAACTCTACTAACGCACAACCTACGCTCCGCACCAATACAGTTAGGAGGTGTGGCTGAGTGTTCGGTTGGGAACATATCACAAAGAAAAAAGATGAATGTAAAAAACTTTTTAGTTCACAGCTAAAGACTGACCTCAAGTTGGCAAGCGCACGACCGTTTAGGCATGAGACCGGTAGAAGAACAAGGCGGTAAGGATGCGGTATTCAAATGTCTAATTTCTGAAGCACGGGGGTCGTCATCCCCATTAGAATCTGAAACCAGTGACGACCGATTACCTGCATCAATAGTACGTACAAACAAAACAAACATACCAGGAGTTGTGGTTAGGGACGAGTAGTGACTATCCACCAGCAGAATTCCGTACAAAGCGCGCCGACACAAAGCTTCCATAGACGACGACACTGCACCTTTGAATTGTTCGGGAGAAGCAGCTACATCGAACACCCAACGTTCAAGTGCATTATCTTGCTCTGCTACTTTCAATCTGGTTGGGTTGCGCTGCAATTTGGACTTTACCAACAAGAGGGGTTCTTCTATCTCGACTTTGAGCTATCAATTTTCAGTGTTTCCAGTTCAATTTGTGGTCATGTTCCTAGCTGAGAAACAAAAATCGAGACAAACCAGCGTGAGTAGAACTACCGTTTGCTCCAAACAAACAACCAAACAAGTGCCGAATAAAGCAATAGGTACCTGACGAAGTCGGGCTATAGAAGACGTGCTTAGTAAATCGGTGCCACCATTCAGTTTGACAGCAAAACACAATTCTTCATTTGAAGGATCGCCTCTTTCTTCCTCACCCAATATCTTTAATCGCCACAAGCGCATATCCTAAACATAATGATTACTAACTAAAGTAAGGGAAACAACAAGATATGACACCGATCCGATACAAAAGATGCTACGGGTATCATGGTACAAGTCAAACTTCAAATCAAAACAACTGTCATTTACTTTTGACTTGAAAACCAATGTTTTAGGTTTGATTCACTAATTCTGAAATTCGCTGATCAGGCCAAAATTAGTCGGTTACAACTTGTTTGGATCAACGAGACGTAACTCTACAAGTTATATGAACTCTATTTAAAAATGGTTCCACGTTCGCGGCACAAATAGTATGTACGGCCACTACTGGAAGGCTTTTACGACCGCCCATCGCGTCACCACTGAAAGGCAAGAAACAAGCAAGCAGTACGTACGTTCTTGAAATCGGTTAGCTCAGAGACAAATATGCCATCGGGAGACTGAAACTGCAGAACGACCCAATCGTGAGTGAGATTAGCGTACATGTCCTGCCGATACATGTCTTCGTCTGGTGCACTTTGGTCGCTCTTAAGCAACACAGACAACGTCGGCACCGCATCCTGTCTTTGTTGCTTGGCAGATATTGTTGCAGAGAACACAGTTACCCACCACACCCATGCACGTTTGACCAAGAACATTTTTATAGTGCACAATCATTGATGGTCCATCATGTCAAGTCGTCTGAGTTTTTCCAGTTGCCAGGTCCCACCTAACAGATACACTTTAAATTTCATAACTGCATCAGTCTAAAGCGGTGCACTACTTTAATTGTGATGATAGTGTTGCAACGTCGCGGTCACACAATTAAGCGGCTACTTCACTCAGTCTAAAAGTGCCAGCTCACAGTCTGGTTTATGCTTAGAGTCCAGGGACTTTAGCCATGTTTAGCTATTAGTCTAATTGGACTATTTTTTGCTGTACATGACAAAGTGGTTATCTATAGCTAAAACTATTTGAATCTGCAAAGTTATAGATGGTTTCATTAGCTAATTAATAACGCACTCAGCTATATAGCTAAAACTATGGCCCAATCCGGCTATTAGTAGGGATGAGCAATGCACATCTGTGATTGAAAATACAAAAAACGGCTAAAAATGGTTCGAAAACGGTATTCGCATCTTTAAGCGCAAATTCTTTTTTGTGTTCGATTATTGATAGAAGGAAGTAATGTATTTATGAAACAGAGTGTGAGTAGGAATCAAACGAACTGGCAGTTCCGATTCCGAAGTCAGAGGCCTCGGAATTCCTTGGTACTTTTGTTAAATTTTTAAGAAACCGAACACCATTTCTTGCGTACTATTGTGTGTCTCTGTGATTAGGTAGAAACTTTAGTTTTTAATTGTGTATGTATCTGAATGAGGCAGAAATGATAAGAACAGCGATCAACTCAGATTTTTTTGTCACTTTATGCTTGTTTTTGGCTCTTACGTGCTATTTAGGAGCACAAAATAGAGATTATTGCCTTATTATTAAAGAAAACATGCCAAAACCGCATATGCAGGCGTTCTGGAGCTTTATGATTTTTACCCCTCCCTGGGCGAAACTACGCTGGCCCCCCTCCTGGCAGAAAAACCCATTCCCTCCCCACCCCCCTCCCCGGCCAGGATCTGTTACACATACGTATGCATCAGTGGGCCATGACCAGCTAAGTTTGTATGCGTAAATACAATTGTACTGTAAGCCAAACGAGACCTTTTCAAACTACCGAAACTGTAAATTTCTGTTCCTTCTTTCATGCCCAGAACCAGACATGGGCAAAGGGGGGGCTCAGGCTCTGACCTACCCCCTCAGCCGGCCGCTACCCCCCTCAGGAATTTTTTGGAAGATTTTTGTATGGAAAATTATGATAATAATATGCCTGGATTAGGTGTAAATGAGCTCAGAATAGCTTATTTTAACGTATTTTAATGAAAAATAAGCCAAAAAGCCTTGATTCTAGCCAAAAATCGGACTTTTGGCTTACCACCCCCTCAGCCCCCTCAAGCGCTCCTACCCCCCCTCAGGAATTGAAAATTCTACCCCCCCCTCAGCCGAAATGCTAGCCCATGTCTGCCCAGAACACCTTTCAACTGTGATTTTGAAGGCTAAATTATCAAAATTTTCTCGCCGCAGTGGCCCAGCCCAACGAGGCAATTACACCTCACAAAATTTATATTTGGAGAGAAGGGGACAGAAGCCATATAAAGCCGCAGAACGTGCTTTCAATTACAGTTATGTTACTGCCGCTGAGATGAGACAGGATCGAGTTGTAATTATAAATGGTATTGGTATGCATACGTAAATACTGTTAGTGCCCAACTCTCTCCCAAAATTTGGGCTCATCCCCCCAACCGACGACAGACCCCCGAACCCCCGTTCGGCGGATGACCGGATGCTGGTACGAAATGAAATATGAACAGAGTGGTACCACATATCGTCGCCACTATGACAAAACGAGCAAGTAACAGAAAGTCGAAATCGAGAAAATCACCTTCTAAATATTTGTTATATTTTCGTTAATTAGCTTCAATATCAGTTTAAATATTTTTTACTCTGCTCTTTTGATCTAGACAGGTTAGAAGTCTGTAAGATTTCAAGTTTTTGGAATATTTTATATTTCTGAAGGGGTATCGGGTTAGGTGTAGCTGGGGGGGGGGGAATCAGGGAAGGTCAGAAATGGATTAGATATTAATTAATTAACTTTCTTATGACTATACGACTCCGGAACGTCCCCTATACTGATGCGTACCCCTAGGGGTATTTTTTATTTGGAAAACAGGCCCTCCGGAGCGTGCCCCATACTGATGCGTCTCTAGGGGTATTTTTATATTTGGAAAACAGGCCCTCCGGAGCGTGCCTATACTGATGCGTCACCCTAGGGGTATTTTAATGTTTTTAAAACAGGCCCCCCGCAGCGTGCCCTATACTGATGCGTCCCCTAGGGGTATTTTTATGTTTTTAAAACAGGCCCTCCTGGGCGTGCCTATACTGATGCGTCCCCCTAGGGGTATTTTTATATTTGGAAAACCGGCCATCCGGAGCGTACCTATACTGATGCGCCCCCTAGGGGTATTTTTATATTTGGAAAACAGGCCATCCGGAGCGTGCCTATACTGATGCGTCTTGAGGCCATAGTTGAGCTTACTTACTTACAGCAACCTGCGATCTAGGTCGTACTGCGTGATTATGCATGTCCTTGTGTAGTTTTAAATCAAGAAAACAGGGTCTCCTATGTGTACTGAATGTACGCCTCTTTTATAGGCGTAATTTTAGCTTTGAAAAGACAGGTACTCTGGAGCGCGAGTGCTCTATACTGATGCGTCTCTAGGGGTACTTGGTAAATGTATAGTTTCCGGGCGTAAAATCAGGAACCGACCCCCAGATTGAAATAAATACTTTTAATGATCATAACTAATTATAAATTAACAAGTTTCATCGATAAATATCGATTATCCATTATTTTTTTTGGCAAAATTCCAAAATTTCAAAATCGTCCAAAATTGTCATCTTATATATCATTTCAAAGCCCTTCATCTGACGAGTCTAATGATCACTACATTAGCATAGGGCACGCCCCCGGGGGCTTGTTTTGCCAAATATAAAAGTACCCCTAGGGGACGCATCAGTATACGCACGCTCTAGAGGGCCTGTTTTCCAAATATAAAAATACCCCTAGAGGTATGCATCACTATACTGATGCGTCCCCTAGGGGTACTTATCACTCTACTGATGCGTCCCCAAGGGGTACTTTTATGTTTTTAAAACAGGCCCTCCGGAGCGTGCCTTATACTGATACGTCCCCTAGGGGTACTTTTATGATTTTAAAACAGGGTCTCTGGAGCGTGCCCTATACCGATGCGTCCCCTAGGGGTACTTTTATGTTTTTAAACCAGGCCCTCCGGAGCGTGCCTATACTGATGCGTCTCTAGGGGTACTTTTATATTTGGTAAAACAGGCCTCCCGGTGCGTTTCCTATGCTGATTTAGTGATCATTAGACTCGGCAGGCGAAGTGCTTTCAAATGATATGTAACATGACCATTTTGGACGATTTTGGAATTTTGCCAGAAAATAATCGATAATCGATATTTATCGATAAAACTTGTTAATTTATAATAAGTTATGATCATTAAAAGTATTAATTTTAATCTGGGGCCGGTTCCTGATTTTACGCCCGGAAACTAATACATTTACCGGGTACTTTTTATAGCTGAAAAAGGTCATCTTTCAATTTTTCTTGTTCAGCTCACCTTTTCTAAGCTTCAATGGCAGCGCGTTGATAGGCTTTTTTTTAGTATCTATGCGTGTCCTGTTGTCAGGTACAGAATTGAATAAAGTTGATCAACAACAACAACAACAACCTGAAGGGAAAATTTTGCACAACCGTGAAAAATGTTGCATGAGACGAGTCAGACGAGACAGTGTTACAACGCAGCGGGAGAAGTTAAGGAAGACGCATGCCACAAAAAAAGAAAGGAGGTGCGGCGGATGGCGCGTATACAAATCTCCTCCCCCCAGAAAAACGGAAGAAACGGTGAGGAGGGTAATATGGATTCGGACCCCCGGACCCCCACCGAATTCGGACCCCCAGCCTGGTACGGAAACAACGGTTTGTGGATTCGGAACCCCACCCCGGGACCGTAGTTTAAAGTTCCCGAAATTTTGTTTGCAAATTTCGGGGCACATTTGGACACGTCGGTACGCGGACCATTCCCCCCATCCGCCGACCACCCTAACTTTAGGGCTCAGTTTCAAGCTGATGCTTAGGTTCAGGCTTAGCTGGGTGCAGGTTCAGAGTTAGGATCATCCTTTAGGGTAAAATTTAATATGGCAGTTTGCCTTGCCAGGTGGGATTGAGCCGGCAATCGGTTTCTTTAAGCTCTGATTTTATAAATTACTGGAATGCGGTAAATTCGTTCATATAGTCATATGTAATGACTTTGCGTAACGTATTTCCCAGCAAACTGCACGTCATAGAAATAAATTAAGCATCAACTAAACGATTGATACTATCGGCTAAACGATTGTCCGTAATGCTTGACTTGGTGGTGAGTAAAAAAAGCTGTGTAACAGTTAAAGCGGAAGGTCAACATTGAGCATTACAGTGAACAAATAAACTTGCACAAAAAATTGAGTCCAACAAAGTATTACTCAGATAAAAATAATTTAAATATAATGAAAAATGCCACACGGCAGGTAGGAGAGCAAAAAACTGACTTCTTCACACTGTCGCTGAGCTCCACTGAAAGTACATCAAATCTGAATAAAAATTGTGCTAGAAATCTTTACTAGCGAAGGAGCTACTACTGTATATATGAATCTAAAACTCATCATAGTCAGGGTCGTGGCAATCTGTTGATCCAAAATCCCCTGACATGCCCCCGATTTTGCCTGCCCAACCAGATGCGAGGAAATTTTGAAAATTGCGTTTGAAAGGCAGTCTGAGCATACAACTAACAGTTTTAGTAGTTTGAAGAGGTTTGGTTCGGCCGCCCAACCAGGGCTAAAATTTTCTAAAAAATCAACCTTCAAAAACGCGTAAGAAAGGCATTCTGACCACAGAACTAACAGGTTTAGTAGTTTGAAGAGGTTGGTTGGGCCGTCCAACCAGGGCGAGAAAATTTTTGAAAAATTACCCTTCTAAAACGCACTGATGTGGTCTGAATTACATGCGCTTTCATTGCTGCTTCTACAACCTACTGAATGCATGTTTTTATGTAGTGACGCACCGCAATTTCCGCTGATAAGTCCCAAAATCCCATGACAAATTTTAAATCCCCTGACCGAATCCGAACCCTGATAGTATTGGGGGAATTGAAATGCCGTTGTTGAACACAGTAACCGAGGCTACATTGTATCTCTTTCGCTCGAAAGGAGCATCACATTGGTTCCACAGTACAGTAGTATATTCGTGCGCGCTACTGTTGCTAAGTAAATTATAATTATAATTTTAATTATACTTTTTAGAAATTTACTAATACAAGTAAATTATAGTTTGAATTATATTAAAAGTGAATTTTTGCCTTAAGTAAATTATAAGTATAATTTCAATTAATTTTTTTAGAAATTTACTAATACAAGTAAATTATAATTAAATTATATTTCAAATTAATTTACTTAGAAACAGTAGTACGCGCGCATGTAGGTAGACCAATAATAACGAAGTATTTAAAAAGATTTATCGTACTTACGCTACACAAGGAAATATGTAATCACACCATGCGGCAATATCGAATCAAATATAAAGTGCCCGAACAGAGTTGCGTCAGTACTCCAATCTACCAGAGAGAATTTGCGACCAGACGCACTAGCACAGATCATACACTAAAATAGAAGAAGTAAAGTGAAAATCGGTACCGGAAGATTAGAAGAGATCATACACCAAAATAGGAGAAATAAGGTGAAAATTGGTACCGGAAGAACAGCAGAGATCATACACTAAAATAGAAGAAATAAAGTGAAAATTGGTACCGGAAGAAACTTGAATTGCAGCTTGAAACTGAGGCCTAAAGTTAGGGTGCTCGGTGGATGGGGGAATGGTCCGCGTACCGAGGTGTACAAATGTGCCCCATAATTTTCCAAATAAAATTTCGTGAAATTTAAACTACGGCCTAGGTGGGGTTCCGAATCTTAAGAACCATTTTTCCGTACCAGGCTGGGGGTCCAAATTCGGTGGGGGTCCGGGGGTCCGGGGGTCCGAATCCATATTACCGTGAGGAGAGGAGGACGTGGGTAATATGGATTCTGATCCCCGGACCCCCACCGAATACGGACCCCCAGCCTGGTACGGAAAAATGGTTCTTAAGATTCGGAACCCCACCTCGGCCGTAGTTTAAATTTCACGAAAGTTTATTTGCAAAAAATTTGGGGCACATTTGGACACCTCGGTTTCGGTACGCGGATCGTTCCCCCCATCCGCCGACCACCCTAACTTTTGGCCTCAATTTCAAGCTGGAATTCAAGTTTCTTCCGGTACCAATTTTCACTTTATTTCTTCTATTTTAGTGTATGATCTCTGCTGTTCTTCCGGTACCAATTTTCACTTTATTTCTTCTATTTTAGTGTATGATCTCTGCTGTTCTTCCGGTACCAATTTTCACTTTATTTCCTCTATTTTAGTGTATGATCTCTGCTGTTCTTCCGGTACCAATTTTCACTATATTTCTTCTATTTTGGTGTATGATCTCTGCTGTTCTTCCGGCACCGATTCTCACTTTACTTCTTCTATTTTAGTGTATGACCTCTGCTAGTGCGTTTGGTCGCAAATTCTCTCTGGTAGATTGGAGTGCTGACGCAACTCTGTTTGGGCACTTTATACTTGATTCGATATTGCCATATGGTGTGTATTACATTTTTCCTTGTGTAGCGTAAGTACGATAAATCTTTAAATACTTCGTTATTATTGGGTCTACATGCGCGCGTACTACTGTTGCTAAGTAAATTTATTTGAAATATAATTTAATTATAATTTACTTGTATTAGTAAATTTCTAAAAAAAATTAATTGAAATTATACTTATATATAATACTTTTAAGGCAAAAATAACTTAAGAATACTTAAGGCAAAAATTCACTTTTTTAATTGAAATTATAATTTACTTACCAAATAATTTACCTGGATTAGTAAATTTCTAAAAAGTACAATTAAAATTATAATTACAATTTACTTAGCAACAGTAGCGCGTACGAATATACTACTGTACTGTGGAACCAATGTGATGCTCCTTTCGAGCGAAAGAGTTACAATGTAGTCTCTGTTAACAACGTTCGACAACAATGTTCAACAACGCCATTTCAATTCCCCGATACCATCAAGGTTCGTGCCGGTCAGGGGATTTAAAATTTGTCAGGGGATTTTGGGACAACGGAAATTGCTGGCGTCAGTGACTACATAAGAACATGCATTCAGTAGGTTGTAGAAGCAGCAATGAAAGTGCACGTAAGATATCAGTCCGTTTTAGAAGGGTAATTTTTCAAAAATTTTCTCGCCCTGGTTGAACGGCCCAACCAAATCTCTTTAAACTACTAAAACTGTTAGTTGTATGCTCAGAGTGCCTTTCAAACGCAATTTTCAAAATTTCCTCGCATCTGGTTGGCAGCAAAGATTTCTAGCACAATTCTTATTCAGATTTGATGTACTTTCAGTGGAGCTCAGCGACAGTATGAAGAAGTCAGTTTTTTCTCTCCTACCTGCCGTATGGTATTTTTCATTATATTTTAATTATTTTCATCTGAGAAATACTTTGTTGGACTCTATTTTTGTGCAAGTTTCTTTGTTCACTGTCAATGCTCAATGTTGACCTTCCGCTTTAACTGTTACGCAGTTTTTTTACTCACCACCAAGTCAAGCATTTTTGACAATCGTTTAATTGATGCTTAATTTATTTCTATGATGTGCAGTTTGCTGGGAAATACGTTATGCAAAGTCATTCATTACATAATGATTATACGAAAGAATTTACCGCGTTACAGTAATTTATAAAATAAGAGCTTAAAGAAACCGATTGCCCCCTCAATCCCACCTGGCAAGGCAATCTGCCTTATTAAATTTTACCCTAAAGGGTGATCCTAACTCTGAACCTGCACCCAGGTAAGCCTGAACCTAAGCATCAGCTTGAAACTGAGGCCTAAAGTTAGTGTGGTCGGCGGATGGGGGAATGGTCCGCGTACCGAAACCGAGGTGTCCAAATGTGCCCTGAAATTTGCAAACAAAATGTCGTGAATTTTAAACTACGGTCCCGGTGTGGGGTTCCGAATCCACAAACCGTTGTTTCCGTACCAGGCTGGGGGTCCGGGGATCCGAATCCATATTACCAGGACGTGCCGTACGATGTGGTACACAGAGGTACACCAAGTTTTGCGGGTTTTCCAATGTCACATCACAAATCGCCTCCCCGAAAGTAGGAAAGTTGGAAAAATCGCAAGTTACAACATAAGAGAAAGGAAATAAGCAGTACTGAGGGCAAAATGAGCGCAACAGCTCATGCTGGAAACGATTGCTTGTCGCAAAATTGTTTCATTCAATAGTCGAAATATAGAAAATCTTACTTCGTGTGAGTCCATCCCTGGCAATCTAAAGCTGAAGAACTCCTATTCTGTGGCCTTGCACACAGACTCCCTTTGCCTTCTCATCCCACGATGCTACCCATTTATCTACTTGTCATCACTGCCTTTCGGTGGCCTGACAACAAACCTAAATCTAAGCTAACATAGTTTACGAAACAAATATGTGCATGCATGTAAGTGTTCAACTGCTGTTAGAATAGGCACTTGTGCAGCTAAAATGCGACAATCAGATGAGATGAACGCAGCAAAAGCAGAGACGAAAACTCCGCAATAGCCATTCTTTGCATCTTGTGATGTTGTTGTTGATGTTGGTTGTTCTTGTGCATGTTCTCCCTAATTTCCAAATTGTTGGGTGGCATTTTCCATTTTTTTATATTTTCATTTTCCAACTTTCCAACTTTTTGGGGCGGCGATTTGTGCCCGCCCGCTTATTCATCATAAATAAAGGCAGTTAGTAGTTTACGCACTGTACGCACCGTTCGCACCGTACGCACCGTTACGCACCGTTCGCATCAGCAGCGACCCCAATTGGGCGCTGATCTTTCGGAGTGTTGAATTTGCTTAGATCGATCGAGAACCGTTCTGTTTCAGCTTGCATTAACAAACTACGCGTTTTGGTGGAAAAGTAGCTGGAAAATTAGCTTTGTATTAAAATTTTAAAAGAAAAAAGCGTAAAAAATCAGGTGTGTCACGGCGGCCCTGGCACCCGTGGAAGCGGTGTGTTTGTGGGTTCGAAACCTGTTGAGGCGATGGGAAGTACGTAGTCGACACAAAGCCCAACCCAGGCCGTCGAAAGTCAGCAATGGCAAGTAGATAAATGGGGACCAAACCGGCGCTGTCTTGCACCCACCGACAGCAAATGGGGAGGGTTGTTGTTTAGAAGGCTGCCGGATCTTCTGTCCCTTCCTGCTCTATAGCAGTTGGCTACTCCTAGTCCGAAAGGACAAAAAGTTACACAACAAAATAACAATTCGACAGGACATAGAATGCAGCGGAACCACTGGCAGCATCACCAATACCGACTTTGTCCTTGGTCTCAGCTGTGAAGTAAAAACATTTGGATTGTTAGTTTAATGGTTGCCCCATCAGCATCAGCGAAACCCATCAGGTCCAATTTTTCGGCCAATCATTTCCCATTTTGGTACTATGTCAATCAGAAAAGGTGCCGAGATGAGACGTTTCTGCCTGACGAAATTGAGACGTTTAGCGATGGGTGTAAAGTATCGCTGTTTTTTGATATTGTACCTCGATTTTTGAAACAACCAATCACCTTTCCTTTCCCAGAGACGATCCTATACAGCTGTACGTACATACTGGTGCATAATATGGTAAATTCGCTTTTCCAATGCTTTAGATACAGCAGCTTTGAAAGCATTTTTATACGTACGTACTACTGTTGGCAAGTCCGACTTGAACCTGGACTTATTAATAGGTTTTTAACCTGAAATCTGTGGACTTGAACCTGAACTTGAACCTATTTTATTTCAGCCGGACTTGAACCTGTTTAGTTTTACTGGACTCACTCAATAGGTTCAAAATTTGAGTGAAAATTTAGGCAAAATTTGTCAAATTTTCGGTTGGATAGCACAACATTTTCATGGTTTCTTGTTTTTACGCCTATTTTTCAAACTGAATATGCGAGAAAACGAAACTACTGCCCCATAAAATGTGGTTTTCGTCTTTCATTACTAGTAGACAGGCTTATATAGCTCAGAAAAGTTGCAAGCAGTGCAAAATTTCAACAATTCTTGAAATTATCAGTGGACTTGAACCTGAACCTATTGTCCAGGTTTTTTAGATGATGGACTTGAACCTGGACTTGAACCTGAAATTTCGATGTTGGACTTGACTTGAACCTGAACTTATTTTTTTAACCCCGGACTTTCCAACAGTAGTACGTACTGTAGATTCTCGGGAAGAGTATCAGAAGAAAACTATGCAACAAAAGCACTGCACTACAGCAACTTTGCGGATATGCACCACAGCTAACAGAACGAAGCTAATATAATGCAAGCATAACAGAAAAAGCAACTGCACTAAATGACCAGAAAGCTGCTCTACTAACTAACACCGAATCTTTGGGGGCGTGCAAAAATTACGTAATGTCATGAGGGGTTGGGAGGTTCGCCAAATGACTACTAATCATTACGGTGGGGGAGGGGGTTGCGACTTCATTACATAATTTTTTCTAAAGTGCAGAAAACACAGAAGTGGCCATAATTTTAATTGTTTTAACGTACATGTAAATGTCGTTTCGATTTGAAGCCATTGGTTTCACTTAGATGAACGTTTAGATTAGAGAAGGTAGCTACCGTTTAAGTAAGGGCTTTCCAATTTTTCAATGCTAACTGGCAACAGTGACCTTTGACATCATATTAAGAGTTTATAAGGGTATAGCACTTATCGACTCGATGTTTTACAGGATTCGTGCGGCTTTTTTCAGAGCAAAATTCCCTGACCAAAGTCAAATTTCCCTGACCAATCAGAGTGAGAACATTCTAACAAGGGTGAGAAGTTTTTAGAAATTGGCTCTGGAAAACGAATTTAAACGGTATTCTGAAGGGAAAATTTCAAGTTGTGGTTGCTGTGGAAAGTCAAAAGTCCCATTTTCAAAAGGGTGGTGTGTAAAGCACTGACAGGGCCCTTTGGGCGAGACATGATTCTACTGCTATCAAATTTTTCCCTGACCGGACACCAAATTCCCTGAATTTTCCCTGATTTCGTAAATTTTTTATAATTATTTTCCATGACTCGCTGACTTTTCAGGTCCCGCACGAACTCTGGTTTATAACTATCGATTATCAGTCAAGTGATAAGGCAGCAGCCGTAAAATCCATGATAAAGCACTTTGGTTTCATTGACTCGACTCTTTTCCCCTCCATTTGGTGCTGCTCTTGGTCATGGTGGTGACAATTTCCGTTTCTGTTCTGCACATTCTGTTTTTTTACTGATGCGTTCTCGTTAAAGGATTCAATACACCCTGCTACTTTTCCACCAAAACGCGTAATTTGTTAATACAAGCTGAAATAGAACGGTTCTCTGATCGATCTAAGCAAATTCACCACTCCGAAAGATCGGCGCCCATTTGGGGTCGCTGCTGATGCTAACGGTGCGTAACGGTGCGTACGGTGCGTAACGGTGCGAACGGTGCGTACGGTGCGTAAACTACTAACTGCCATAAATAAAAGCGGAACTTTGTTTAAGCAAGCGGCAAAAGATAAAAAGCACCGTCGGGACCGTAGCACCGTAGCACCGTCGGTCTCATCGGACCGTATTCCTGTTGCTCTCCTCTTCCGTTTTTAAACGCCGTCTGCCGAAAATCGGCCGTTTTCCCCCACTGGTTCGATGAGACCGACGGTGCTACGGTGATTTGGGGATACAACCGAATTTCGGTGTTGCTCGGTAGTATGAACCGAATAATTCAGTATTTTCATCTATTCCGTTTCGGTATTTTTGCTACCAAATAAAATAACTGTGTAAAACTCAATATTTTGCTGCTTTTTAACGCACTTTGCCACAAAATGTTTAAAAATAGAAATAATCTCACTGCTTTTCGGTTATGTAACTGGCTATTACACAGTTTGATTGAGTTAAAATTTCCTCAATTCTGCCAACGCCTTTAAGCGGTTGTCTGAAACAGTTTTCTTTTGTTTCTTGCCAGCTTAGGCGGACCTAATAGCTGGAAAACATTCAGAGAAACCAATAGATTATGTACTATACCTTGTACATGCTAAGCTAGGTTTCGCTGCAGAATTGCGAGGGAAGCAGCGTGCATTTCACTTATGCATGACGCACTGATGCTCCGATTTTGATACATCGACACTAACCCCCCACCAATTTGGAAGTACCAGCTTCTGTTCAGCAATGTGAACAAGTTTCAGGCTTCTACATTGATTGGGGATTAGGCTTGGGATGAAGTTAAACGTACCTTTAGGATCTATCTTTAGGAATTTTAGGATCTAGCCTCAGCTTAAATCAGGTAGGTTTTCGCTAATGGGGGATAGTGTCCCACTATTGCCGAACGTTTTCTTACTTTTTAGCGAAAAACAGCAGCGCCGCTACTTCCATTTCATCTCTGAAAATTGGCTACCGTAGTAGATAGATAGTGTTAAAATTAACAGTCTACTATTCGGTACACCCTCCTTTTAATGCAAATGTTTTTAAACTCTTTCGCGTTGTGTCCTGATATACCAAAGAATGGCCGATTTAATCGGTCAGCTACGGTTTATCTACTACAGCAAACACCACTAATAATGCAACGCATGTAGCTAAGGTGACAAGTTATCAAATGGAAGATTAGATCATGCGGGAAGAAACGAAATACAAAGCAACAGTACACACATCCAACTAACATAGTTGCGTCACTTTTGCATTCGCATTCAGTCTATTTGCACTAGTCGAACATGCACCAACCAGCTAGCCTATATTTACATCAATCAGCACTGTGCGTCTAGAAGACGAATCAAAATTGCTCGCTCAGGTGCCGTTTATGCTGTTCAGACGAGCGTACACATCATGTTCCACATGGATTCTGTCCAAACGAACGTACGGGTATCTAAGAATGTACTGTATGTACGCATAATAATCCTCAAAGGAAACAAATGTAAAAAGGTTAAAATCCGATTTTTGTGTTTGATATGTTTGGCGTTGAGTGTGTAGTTGCGCCAGCTAGCAAATACACACCACTTGTTGTATAGACAACCGCGATAGGCTACCGTAACCATGTACACGCCAGACATTGTATCGTAGCGCCGTGTGATTAGTTTGCCCGCTCGCCCATTGTTCTCTAGAACATTCTCACTCTCTCCGTCTGACTGTCTGGCGAGCGGTCGCGTCAATTATTCTCCTGTATTTAATTAATTGTTGGTTGGAGGTAAAAGTTGTTCTCGGATTGGCAACTACTACAAACCCTCAGACGACCAACGAAACAGTGTTACAGGGCACCTTACCTTTCGGGCAGTCATGCGTACCGGGCGTGGATGATAAGTTTATAGCAGCGGTCAGGGCCAGAGTAACAGGCTTGCTGTCCGAATTTCGGGGGAATCCAGTGGCGCTCTTCATGCATCAACACAATATCTTCCGGTGGATTCAGCATGTCCACAAGTAGAAGTACCCAAGTATACCAAAAATACCGAAACCGAATACAGTCATGTCTCATTAATCCGGACCTCGTTAATCCGGATATTCGCCTTCCGGACAAGATTAGGCCAGGTCCCAATTTTCCCCCATGTTATATGACTCGTTAATCCGGATCCGGATTCGTTAATCCGGACAGAAGATCTGGGGTCCCAACTTCGAATTTTGTATGGTGAAGTGATTCGTTAATCGGATTTGGTTAATTTGGACAAAATTCATGGGCAATTTTTCAATTCAGGTGTGAATTTTCAATTGAATAATACTTTTCGTTGAGTCAGAATGTGATCACTTTTGCCTTTTTAGGAGCTATAATCAGCTGAAATAAGTTTTTCGGTTTTAATTAGGAGGTACAGCTGCAGAATCTGATATGCAACAAACAAAAAGCTGTCATTTAGGCCTTTGACCCGAAAAACAGTGTTTTAGCTTTGATTCGTTAATCCGGAAATTCGCTAATCCGGACAAAATTGGCCGGTCCGAACTTGTCCGGATTAACGAGACATGACTGTAGCTGAAAATACCGAATTATTCGGTTCATACTACCCAACACCGAAATTCGGTTGTATCCCTAAATCACCGTAGCACCGTCGGTCTCATCGAACCGGTGGGGGAAAATGGCCGCTTTTCGGCAGACGGCGTTTAAAAACGGAAGAGGGGTAATATCGAATCGGCGCAAAGGTAATCGGCGCAAAGCGCAAAGCGCAAATTTACGGTACCAGCGCTAATGCGGGAAAACTTTTCACGTGCGTTCAGTCGTTTAGTACCAAAATTTACATTGGAGGAAGCCCGTTCCCCCACCCGCCAACCACCCTGACTTTATTAAAGCCTTGGTTTTAGCTTAAGCCTAGGTTCAATCTTAGCTTTTCAGGTTAAAATGGCTATTTCGTGGGTGGAGGAATGGACCGGGAATCATTTACATTAAAGCCTTTTAGTAGTCTAACTTAGCTTCTTGTTTGGAAGGTAACGCGAACGTAAAAAAAGTACTGCTGGGCTGGGAAAGTGCTGACATAATATTATTATAATAATTATAATCTCACCAGCAATCTGAGAGCACAGAAACTGGTGCTGCTGCGGCGAACCACATTTCTTATTTGCGAATCTAGAAAGTTATTTATTCTGTGTATTCTGTACGTTACGTTGTTACTTACACGGGAGCGGACGCTTTTAGTCACGCCAGGCTTGCCGCTTGAGAATCAAGGAAATCAAACATCGCTAGCAAGCGAGTTGCATACTTTAACTTCAAAACAATTTCCAAGGCGTATTCACAGTACATCGTTCGCTGTTCTGTTTTATTGGTCGTATAGTCTAGTCAGTAATAGCGATCCGCGCGCCTGTCACTCTGACTTCTCTCTTGGCTACGAATACGAATACCAAAATCAGCTGTGAAATTTGCAAACCATTTTTCATGTACGGCTCTGCCTTATTAATCCAGGCAATTTAGGTCCGCCCGAATTTGCTATGATTAGACCGGGGACCGAGATTGTTAACTTTTACCAACTTATGAAAACCACACTTACGTTGTTGCCGCAGTAGCTTTGTTAGGCGTGCTAGTCACCGTCCCAGCATAATTATGATCGACGCCGACTTCGTCTTCAACGAACGGTACCGTTTCGTTCATCTTTATTTCATTTACAAATGTTAAAAAGCCGTTCCTCTAGGACGGAAATGGGTGGAGCTAATGTATCTGAAGTTATTCTCGGCCTATACCCCACGCTGATGTGGGCAACGAAACTTATGGATTCCAGAGTGGTATTAAACTTGAAATATTAACTTGAGTAATTAACAACAATTAATAGTAATTAATAAAATAATTAACGTATTAATTTGAGTCCTTGAAGGTTAAATACAGTGCATATTGCGAATGAGAAATGGTCCTGAGACAATCATCATTTATGGAACGACAAATTAAGAAAAGAGGGATGATAGAATTTAAATTTCGCGGGCTACAGTATCTTAGATGTTCACGCTACCACTGAAAAATTTGCGCCACTTTGCGCTTTGCGCCGATTAACTTTGCGCCGATTCGATATTACCGGAAGAGGAGAGCAACAGGACTACGGTCCGATGAGACCGACGGTGCTACGGTGCTACGGTCCCGACGGTGCTTTTTACCTTTTGCCAAGCAAGCACAATCTGTGGATGTAGGTAAGCCGTTAAAGTTAAGTTAAGAATTATTCCACAGTAAATAAGGGCTACAGTCATGACAAGTTGACATGACAATAAGGACAAGTTGGGTCCGGCTAACAATTTTGTCCGGATAAGCGAATTTCCGGATTAATGAATCAAAGCTAAAAAAATCACTGTTTTACGGGTCAACATCCTAAATGACAGCTTTTTGTTTTTTTGTGTATTAGATTCTGTAGCAGTAGCTACCTCCTCATTACAAGCCAAAACTTAATTGTATGTAGATTGGTCGATGTAGTAGGTTTGGTTTTTATGTGTTTCAGGTGAATCATCAGGATGGCGTTGCAGTGGTTTCAGAAACGCTTGTTTGCGCACGAGAACAAAGCTTTGCATGACGATCGCCAGTCCCACTCCGACACTCGGTTGGGGGAATTTGTTGAGGTCAAACCTTTAGCCACTACTGCTTATCCTCGTAAGTTGTTTCGTTTCTCGCAATTCACTTGTACATTACAAGAATAAGCGCGTTGGCGGTTTGGGAGACAGTATTTTTATTGAGCCGCCGGAGCGATTTGTTCCTCTTGGCCAAAGTTGTAGAGGAGCTGAAGCTATTATCTATGGTGCACGCTACGCTACCAATCTGCTCCATGTATTTTTAGATAGAACACTAATTTAATTTGGACAACAGGACCCTCAGGCTCTTATCTCCACCTTCCAACTTTCCAGCCAACTATCGCCTTATGAAAAGAAATTTGTGGAAAAATAGTGTTGGCCATTTCGAGTTTTCAATTATATTCAAATGGCCGTCATTCCATCAATTTTTAACCGAATGAAAAGAGTTTTGGCACGATAATTATTATTTGTTTACAGTTTGTTTTGGCCAATTCCTAGCCTGCTAGCCTTCTCTAGCTTTGAGTCACGTTCTATCCGAAACGAACAGACTCGAATTTTCACAAGTTAAATTTGAACATACGTACATATTTCAGTAATCCTTCATCCTCCGGCACAGTTGGCGTAGTGGTTTAGGCCGCAAAGCCACTGTGCGCGTGGTCGTGCGCTTATCCACTCGGCGTGGCAAGTTTCATGCCGTTCATCCGCCGGTACAGTTGGCGTAGTGGTTTAGGCCGCGAAGGCACTGTACGCGTGGTCGTGCCCTCATCCACTCGGCGGGGCAAGTTTCATGCTGCAGAGTTGGTCGTCGGTGCAAAGCCCAACCCAGGCCACCGAAAGCTGGTGACAGCGAGTAGGTAAATGGGAACCGACTGGAGCTGCCTAAGCACCTAAAACTACAGTACCAACCACAGATGTGCTGGGTCGAACGGGGACAGCTAACACTGAGGCCCGCCCAGACTGACACCGAACATGTGCGCCGGCTAGTAGCGAAGGAAGGGCAGGATGTGGGTGTACGTGATGGGCGTCTGCTATGCTTTTCCTGATTTTCAATCTTGGCTTCTTAACTGTATGATATAATTGACTGATACTGATAGCAGAGTGACAGACAGCGTTTTGCACCGAAGCAGTTCACATTCTGCAAGCTGGTTGTTTGCTTTGCTTGTCTCTGCTGATGCACTGTTTGACATGTTGGCAATCTATTCTCACATCTGCTTATTACTTTCTAACACGGCAGTTTTGTAAAGGCGCGGACAAAGTAAATAAACACGGGCAAAGTAAACAGCCACCGGTAGTTTACGTTCCATCCAGCTGGCCACACAAACACGTGAGGGGCGAACATTAACAGAGTAGAGGCCTTCCTACTCGCGAAATGCACAAAGCCTATATGTTTTAGTTGACAGAGAGTATGGTTATGATTTTGTAAAATGGCTCAGCTTGAGTGAGTTGTTCGACTATTTTAATGGGATTCGTTGCTGCAGCTCAGCCGTTGCCTCGCAGCGGTCACAGAGTTTGGACAGACGGCGAGTATCTCTACACGGTCGGCGGCTACAAACCCTGGAGAGATTTGCTGGATGAGGACGACGACGAGCGACCGTTGTTGCGCGAGGTCTGGCGACTCAATCTTCTTACCCAAGTGTGGCAGCAAATCTCAGTTAAAGGCACTTTCCCTCGCCAAGTGGCCTCATTTGCCAGTAAGTTTTCTCGCTGCATTCCAGTTATGCAGGTAAACATTATTCCATCACTCTCATGATGCAGGTTTGATGATTATATTACAGTGAGGCGCTTTGTATGTTTCTGATGCAGTTTTTAAATT
>JASANB010007685.1:0-41320 GCA_030248155.1 Sabatieria punctata | reverse complement strand
CNCTTNCNANGATNGNNGNNGNTNCNTCNCGNCGNCGNGNNNTTNTNTNANAGTNNTTCTNGNCNCNCTCCTCTCGCTCACAGACGGGGTCCGGTGCGGCGACCTGTCCAACTGGTCCGACGAAATTGACCCGTCGGTACCATTCTGGAACTCCTTCCTGGCTGGTCCTGCGGTTCCTCCTCTGGCGCCACTCCTCCGAAACTGCCACCGCAAGTCTCGTGGTTCCTGCGGCGCCTGGGGCCGAGTGAGTAGACTGGCTCTCCGTTTTCGTCCGACTCGTAGCGAGGAGGACGGTAGATGCCGGCATCCATGGTGAATTCGGAATGCCAGGGGCGACTGAGAAATCCGCTCGCGGTCTCTCTGGTACTACCTGCCTTCTGAGCTCCCTGTCCCACCACCTCCTGGTAGGTACGAGGAGGTGCTGCTTCTGATAGTTCTCGCACAAGTGATTTTGCAGATTTTTTAGCGATTTTAGCTCTCCCGAAAAGGCCAAGGGCCCCGGGCAAATCTAAGAATTTAGAAGAACTTGTGTCCCAAAATTTGCCCATACTAATGCGGGGATTTTTGCAAATTCGGGAGGGGGGTTGGAAAAACGTGACGTCATTTTTTTCGCTTTTAGGGGGAGTTTGGAAAATGATGACAAACGATGACAAGGGGGCAGGGTGTGTCGAAAAATGGCCAAAAATCGATGACGTCATTTTTGCACGGCCCCTATAGGTACCATATAACCACCACAGGCCCCGAACTTGGGAATACCATATATGGTGCCACTACCCTAGGTACAGGCGAGAAAAAGTACCATAAACGGGGTTAAGTGTCTGACTGTTATGCATCCATGACAGTGATATAGACCCGCTTTTCCTGAAGTAAGTAGAAAAATCTGACAAAAATGATAAAGACATATAGGTTATGTGTTTCGTACCGTGCTAAATTTTCTACCCTCATGATACCTCTTCAACTTGTTTGAAGAAGGTGGGCCTGTAAAAACCAATAGCTCCCCCCCCATAGTTATTGTAATTGCCAACTTGCAATTCTGCCTTTCGGTGAGAAGAAGAGGAGAAATACCCAGGCAGAGCAGAGTGGAACGAATTTGGGTGAAAGGAAATAGGTTTTAACCTTGATCTCAATCACAATCGGAAATGCCTGTGTTCCCAGGCCAGCCAGCAAGCAGACAGTTACCTATTTAGATTGGTTATAAGCATAAAACAGTCCGCTATGTTTAAGCTCGTGTGTCTGCTCATGCTCACTTTCTTGTTATTGAGTGAATTGGGGGTAGAGGCTGGCAGACGGAGAGGAGGTTGGAAACGACGTCGAAAGCGACCAGGTACACTAAAACGTTATGCATGTACTGATCTGATAGCAAAAACTACTCTGCATACATAACAAAGTCGAACCTACTGTACGTACATTACAAAGTCTTGCGTTCGTTTGTGCTGTGCGCCCTGCGGGGCTCATGCGTAAAGGCAGGGATGCATATTTTTTCCCGAAAGAAACCTCGGCCTGTTTTTTCTTCAGTTTTATCCTCTTTTTTCAAAAATCGCCGAGAAAACTCCGGCTCAAGGTCAGGGGATCCTGTAGCCGGGTTTTATGATTCATAATGCTCCCCCCCCTAGCGCGTTCCTGACCTGAGTCTTTCAGACCAGAGAATACACGCGTTACATAGGTATGAATCTGCGAAACAGGCGTAGTGTTGTTACAATACCAAAATTTCCGTTTGACTATGACTATGACTACCACTCGTTTGAGTACAATACCAAGGTAGTCAAATTTGACTATATTGTAGTCAAACCGTTTGACTACCATGGCCATCGGTTTGACTACTTTGACTACTTTTTGAGACATGGCAAAATTGACGTTTTCAGCGATTTATAAGTTTCAGTCACCAAGTGTCAGTCAAAAATGACTTTGACTGAGTGCACAAAGTGTTTACTTTGAAATAAACAGTATAGTTAACACAAATTAACCCAGAATTGTTTAATTTTCAAATTTTTTTATGTAAAAAGCATCTTTCGGAAAGACAGCGCAAAAATAGACAAATACCCGGTTTAGTTTGGTGTAAAATCAAAGTAGTTTTTGATTTTTCTCTTGCTGTTCTTTGCTCCATAAGAGAGGTATTGTACTGTATGTCATGATTTTCACCCTGACCAAACTGTTTAATTTGCCTTGCATCAAGCAGAGATTTGCTGACTGACAACCCATACATGTAACAGGTCATCCGCCGAAGGGGGGATGGGGGTTGGGGGTTCTGGTGCCGGCGGGGTATGTTTGGCTAAAAATCGCCAAAAATCGCTAATTTGGCCTGAGATACAGCAAAAAAATCCTGTTTTGCAGGCGATTTTACCATTTTTTGTGTCTGAAATCGTAAAAAATCGCTAAAATTTGCTCAAAAATTATCTGCCAGCAAAATCGGAGGGGTTTGGGAAATCGTCTCGGGAGGGGGTCCCCATCCGACATCCGAGGGGTCTGGCCTAACTCGGGTGAGGGCAGGCAGGCCCCCTGTTACATGAATCCTGACACCTACCTGTTATCAGTTCACAGCTTTAGAGAAAAGGGTTGTTTGTCTTTTAAAGAGCTAAAAATGAAACGAATTTATAAAATATTTAGTTGCGAACCGTAAAAATGTGGAAAATATGCTTGAAAAGCCGCTGCTTATAAGAAAATGTAGTCATAGTCAAACGGTTTGACTACGTCGTCTTCGTTTGACTATGTACTTATGGTAACCAAGGTAGTCAAACTTTGACTTTGACTACCTGTCTGTTTGACTGCGATATCACAAAAAGTATTAACTATGACTTTGACTTTGACTATAGTCATAACAACACTAAACAGGCGTGATACAGTGCCTGACAGGTCCCATAAATAAACGCTACATGCAAATTTTCGTACAGCAGTTTGCATTTTTGTTTCATCATGCCAAATTTGGTATTTTCTCTTCTTTTACTAACAGTTCTGAGTCAGTATGGTCTATTATGCATAGCAAAAGTCCATTTTTAACAGAAAACGACATAAATTAAAGCTATTTCTAGCTTGAGTTTTTTTCTCGATTGTGGTTGTGTTTGTGTGCGCGTGTGTTTGTGTGTGTTGTGTGCGAGTTTCAACTAGTTGATAAACTCTTTCATTGGTGCCGAGACCCGGGAGCCCACCTTCATTTGATTCTACTACAACGCTTCTTCTGTTTTCCTGTTTTCAACTCTCACGTTCGTGTTCCTTGGTTGTGATCGTCAGGCACAGCTGTGCCCCACTGACGCTCACTTGGTTTCCTGCTACTTCGCTGCAATGTCAATCTACTCTAGTCTACTACAACTCTCTCAAGACCGCCGACAACACAATCTAGAGCTTCTAAAGCGTCAGCTACAAGAAGACCATCGACGAGAACGTCAAGAGCTACTACATCATCACCAACAAGAACGCCTTCAGCTTCAGCAACAACTACAACAACAACAAGAACAATTCAACCGCTTTCAACAAGAACAACGCATCCTCAACAAGCGTTTTCTCCTTGCGCTTACCAAGTCCCTAACCCAGCCTCGCAAGTCCCCAGTGAAGACGTCTCAAGCCCCTAATCTTCGTCCGTGTGTGGAGGAGCAGAAGGCAGATGTGCCGAAAGAAGTTGAGAAAGATGATGCGCAGTTAGTTGATGGAGTTCCAGAGTCTCTTTGTTTGGCGGAAAGCCGTTCTGGGTCTGTTCCCATTGATCTTGTGCAGCAAGCACCTTGTGAAGATATGAGCTCTGGTTTTCATCTGGAAAGGATAGTGAGAAGGAAGAGAGAAGAGGAGAAAGAAGACGGAGGCAGAGGCGACAAGGCAAAGATGTCAAGAGAAAGAAGGAGAAAGAGGTCGAAGAGAAGAAATGGAGTGAAGAGAGTGATGAAGAGGAAGAGAGTGCTGAGGAGTAAGGTGATGAGAAGAAGTTGGAAGATGAAGAGAGGAAGAAGGATGAAGAAAAGAAGGAGGAAGAAGAGAACAAGAGTGAGAGGAAGAAGTAAGAGAGTGAGAAGACGAGAACAGAGTTGGAGAAGAACCACAGTTCATTTGAATTCGCTCCACAAGAGATGGCATTCCGTTATGCCAATGACAAGTCATCACTTGAAGGCCAAGGCGCAGAAAGGCCGAAACGTGGCGCGCACAAGATCGGGTCAACATGGTGTCAGAGCAGAGCAGGTTACTGGAGATGCCGAGTCAGCGGAGGCAGAGCATATCGATTCAGATAGTTTCCCTGGCTGTCAGGCACAGTTGAGGCCCAGTCGACATCCGGATGGGGAGTGATGAAGCGATTGTGTTTGTGGGAGTGTTTTGTATCGTCAAGTTATCGAGTGGTTGCGTTTGTGTGCGCGTGTGTTTGTGTGTGTTGTGTGCGAGTGTCAACTAGTTGATAAACTCTTTCAACTTCTACATCTGGTAGAGACGGCAAGAGATTCATGGTGCCCAGGATGCTGTTGAAACTGGCATTCGACTGGGTGGCGCTCCCTTTCTGCCAAATCGATGCTGGGAAACACCTCGCACCTCAGGAAGTGGCCGAGTCTTGACTTCCTGACATGCAGCAGAAAACCGGTGTTGCATAAATCAGTGCCAGCTGAGAGGAGAGAGTTCCTTGCCATCGTTCTTCCATCTATGCTCCCTAACTGGTCTTTGCATTTACTTCTTGGCACGTTGCAGGCTTGTTTGCAGTGTTCCTTCTCCTGGCTAGCACAGGAATAGCTGGCAGTGTTGCTGGATGGAGGCTCAAGCTCCTTGTCCTGACATTGGCAATCCTGTCTGGCTTAGCGCAATGAGAATGGCAACAGTGTTCTCGGCTCTGTCTTTGGTGCTCACAAGTTATGTGAATGTTGACACGTCCACCATCGGCGTCAACGATGTGTGGCGCTGCATCGGTTGAGTGGAAGCATTAGCTTTTGTCATGAGGCTTGTGTCGCGGCCATTGCAAGACCATGTCTGTAGTCGGTAGTAACGAATGGTGAATCTGCGCTGTCCAGAGTACAGAAAAAGCAGCAACTTGATGCGAATCTGCACTGTCCAAAGTACAGATTTAGTACTAGAAATTGCACTCCTGAAGCCGACTGATTTCCTCCTCAAAGATGAGAAAGGTCGTCCGCCCCCAAGTAGCACAAATCCACTTCCGGGAAACCCGCGGTTGGCCACCAATTGTCCTGCGTTAGTTTGAACGAAGACATTGCCAGATGATCTGTCCGTGCTTTGTAGTTTGTAGCCTCGCTTGAGAACCGAAGGTACAACGATAGTTTTGCCACAGTACATACAGACCAATAAATAGGGTGGCAGATCGTAGGCCGCCCCATCAGGTTCTGCTACACGCACGTACTACACTGAGAGATAAGGAGCCCGCTGGGTCATGCTGCACAGACCAACCTAAACTGGCAGCATAATTAACATGCAGCAGGGCGGGGCGACAGGCCACCACATTGTATCACATGTACTACGCTCCTACACACTGAAAGGGCTGTAGAACTTGAATGAAGGTAGGCTCGAAGGGTCTCGGCACCAATGAAAGGAAAGTGGAGGTCTTTACTTTACTAGTAAAGTCGTACACACAACACAACAAACACACTCAAACGCACACACACGCAACCACTCGATAACTCGCTACTACAAACACTCACACAAAACTAACAAATTCTTCAACACCTATATAAAAGAGCTGTGGCTGAGTGTCTATGTACAGACATAATACATGGGCCGGAAAAATCTGGAAGGGTCTAGAGATTTGGGGGGTCCCATAAAAAATCCAAAAAATGCCTATTTTGCCTTAAATAAGCGGAAATTTTCTCCCTCTGGGAGAGGGGTATTGCCCGGCGAGGGCGTAAACCCCCTCCACGCCCTGGTCCATATATGTTCGCATTTTTGTTTTACAGTGTCATCCCAAATTTGGTCTTTTCTGTTGTTTTTCTAACAGTTTTGAGTCAGTCTGGCTAGAGTTGTAAAAAAGAAATTTTTTGAAGGCCAAAAAAAAGCTATTTTTATGAAAATTTTTCATTTCGAAATTTTTTTTTTCAAAATTTTTTCCTAACATGAAATATAGCTTGTAGGAGATGCAAGGATGCATCAGAAGCAATTTTAGATACAAAAGCTGATACTTTGGTTCAGACATGGGCAAAGGGGGGGGGGGCTGATGGGGGGTTGACCCCCCATCAGGCTCTGATCTACCCCCATCAGCCGGCCGCTACCCCCATCAGGAATTTTTGGGAAGAATTTTGTATAGAAAATTATGATAAAAATATGCCTGGAATAGGCGTAAATGAGCTCAGAATAGCTAATTTTAGCTTATTTTAATGAAAAATAAGCCAAAAAACCCTGATTTCCGCCAAAAATCGGACTTTTTGGCTTACCACCCCCTCAGCCCCCCATCAGGCGCTCCTACCCCGCCATCAGCCCCCCCAAACCCCCCTAGTATTGTACATGTATGATACAGTATGCATGTGTGAAGAAAATTATTACAAATTTAACATAAACATTGCCGCCAAGTAATATCCCATGGGATATAAAGCGGAACAAGGGTCCATGTAATATCCCAGTGGGTTATGAAGTGGGGTGGGATACTAAGTGGAAATCTCCTGTAGTTGAAGCCCACATTTTCCAGTTTTAACTCGAGTTCACGTGTAAATTGCATTGGCAAAATCATGCAATTTAGACCTTCTAGAGACAGATACAGTACAAAATGTTTAAGTCCAGTTTTGCTTATTTTCTGCAAAGCGCGGTACGCTAGCTACAGGGTGTCCCAAAAAAAATGACAACATTTCTTTTTGCTGCCATTTTTGCAATTTTTGACCAAATTGTCTGAAATTTGAAACATAAGTGCCAAAAATGTGGGAATTTTATGTGTTAAAATTTGGTGCATCAGGATTGACCCAGTCCTGAGAAATTCAACAATATATAAAATTGAGAAATTTCAATTAAATGTAGAAACAGCATCAAAAAGGGAAACTTTTCTTTTTGCTGTATCTTCTTTAATTTTGGTCGGAATTGGATGAAATTTTGAATATATGCGCAGAATAACAGGTTGATTTGTTGATCAAAAGTTGGCGCATGAACCAAGCCCAGATGGATGGTGTTCTTATTCCTTAGTTCTCAGAGTTTGCACGTTCTTCATTTTGCTGCAGTAAAAACGCTGATTTTCTTTAGTTTCCAAGTACTAGCGATATGGACTGATTAAAGCCAGAACTTTTGACCTACAAAATATCTGCGCATATATTCAAAATTTCATCCAATTCCGACAAAAATTAAAGAAGATACAGCAAAAAGAAAAGTTTCCGTTTTTGATGCTGTTTCTACATTTAATTGAAATTTCTCAATTTTATATATTGTTGAATTTCTCAGGACTGGGTCAATCCTGATGCACCAAATTTTAACACATAAAATTCCCACATTTTTGGCACTTATGTTTCAAATTTCAGACAATTTGGTCAAAAATTGCGGAAATGGCGGCAAAAAGAAATGTTGTCATTTTTTTTGGGACACCCTGTAGCATGGTTGACTGCTGCTACGGTATGTGATAAAAGAAGAGAGTACAGTTAAGCACTTTCCAGGCTAGCGTATCCATCAGTAAAAACAAAATTCAACAGCGGACCCTCCTAAGCAAGGTACTACATAATTACCGTACTCAGACATGGACAAGGGGGCTGAGGGGGTAGGGTTTGACTACCGTCAGGCCTCCGCTACGCCCTCAAGAATTTTTTGGAAGAATTTTGTATAGATAAAAGTAAGTATGCCTAGATTAGATAAAAATGAGCTCAGAATAGCTTATTTTAACCTATTTTACGAAAAATATGCCAAAAAACCTTGATTTTAGCCAAAAATCGGACTTTTGTGACTAATCATCGCCTCAAGCCCCCTAAGCTGCCGCTATCTCGCTCAGCCGATCTCAGGGATTTGAAAATTTGAAATGCTAGCTCATGCCTGACCGTGCTATATACTGTAGGTATTCGCAAAAGCGGAAAACTTAGTTGGGTCCGCCGATTGCGAATGAATTTTGTTTTTTTACTGATGAAAGGAGACGCCGCGCTGTAGTTTAAACATGTCTGCTTCATGAATAGGAAGCAATGTGTTCGTCTAGGCTTACGCCTTTCTTTCTCCTACATTAGAGTGGGTTGATTAGTTATTTTGTTCTGCGGCGGTTGGACACAGTTCCTGCCGCGTCTGTGGCCAGGCTTGTTCTCAGTGTGGTTTTTATGCAGGGCGCGCCGTATTTCAGTTTTTGCGGAGCGTCGTGTCCGGCCTGCAGATGATGCGGCGGTCGGTCTGACCGGGCATATGCATCAATGTAAACAGCTTTCTGCGGCTTCGGAGCGCAATAAATAAAACAAGTGCCAATTTTAATGACTTATTTTTAGTTGGCCTCTCGCCCAGCAGCTCGATTGGCCGCATACCGGCCCTCTGACCTTGCTCCGGTTTTGGCCAGGCCTGCCTGCCAATGCAGCAGCAGTATTTGCCATTTTCTCTCGGCGCGGCCCAGTTGTTTTTGAGCGGGTGCATTATTCTAAGATGATTAATAATGTTTCTGCTGGAGAAGAGCTGGTTTTATTGTGCAGCTGCTGCTGAGCAAACGCAGGCCCACTCTTTGATTCGTCATCCGACACCCGAATTGCCTTTTTGCTGTGGTGGTCGTTCTGGATGATCGGATCGGATGGTCGAATGGATGATTCTGGCTTGCCGTTCTTCTTTAGTCTCCTTTATGGAGACGCCTGGAGGACGGCCCAGGGGTTCCTCTTCAGCGCTCCCAATGACACTATTCCAGGCCCGTGCATGTGGCGTTGCCTGGGCATCTCTCCTTAGGGGTGCCTGCGGCGTCAGATGTGACAGACCTGGGATGGTGTCAAACTGGGGGCCTCTGCTGAAGATGAGCCCCACCAAGCCAAAATCAGCAAAAGTGCTCTACCCCACGATGCAGGGACATTTAGATCCCCGAATGTCCCCTCCCTGCATCCTGCCTGCCCCAACCTTTCCCTCCCTTTTCTTTCCCCCTTAAATATATTATTTTTAAGGCAAATTGCCAGCCCAGGGGAACCCCCTTGCCTGCCAGGCTCTAAATGGCCGCCAGTACAGGCGTTAAAAACTCGGGTGCGCAGGGCCAATCCCCCGGCCACCTTAAACCCTTCTGATTGCGAACTCTCAAGATGCAGCAAACCGGCGAAACCTTGGAAACCCGACCCCTGGAACCCCCTTAAGGCCCAATTTTCGGATTGGGACTTGGAACGTTAGAACAATGAGCGGAACAGGATCTGTGAAAACCCTGATTAAGGAACTGTCAAGACTGAACATACAAATGGCTGGATGTCAAGAAATGAGATGGAAACAAAACGGACAAGTAACAGTGGATGGATATACTGTCGTCTGGTCAGGAAGCAGTACTACAGCCAGGAATGGAGTCGGACTTATTGCCAGAACAGATGTTGCAAAGGCCCTTACTGGATGGAAAGCGATATCAGAGAGAATCCTCACTGCAAGATTTCAGATAAGGACAGGATACTGGACAGTCATAGTAGCTTATGCACCAACAAACGAGGCTGAGGACCAAGTCAAAGATGACTTCTACAACCAACTGAACGATGTGCTGAGAGACACAAAAAGGCACGACTTCCTAACCATCCTTGGAGATTTCAATGCAGAACCTGCGGACCCATGCAGACACCACCCACAAACAATCGGGCTATTTCAAGGAAAACAGAATGACAACTCTGAAAGAATGCTGGAGATGGCGATAGAATTCGGGTTGAGACTACCAGGCTCTTTCTTTCCCCGCAAAGTGATCCATCGTATGACTTGGACGAGTCCTGACCGGAAAACTGTAAAGGAAATCGATCACATCCTGGTTCGAATAAGAGATGCCTCATCAGTGACCAACTACAGAGTCTTCCGTAGTGCTGACTGCAACAGCGACCACCAGCTAGTTGTAATGAAGCTAAAACTGTCAGTGAAGAGCATGTATCAGCCACGGTCCCAACACCAGTTCAGCAAAATCAACTTTGACGATCCCATAATCCGAGAAAGATTTAGGCTAGAGGTCAGACAGCGAGAGACAAATGGAACCCCTGAAACCCTGGAGGAGTACTGGACCGAACTAAAAGGCCTTCTGCTTAGTGCTGCTAAACCACTGATCCCCAAAAACGCACCACGAAAGGATTGGATATCTCAAGACACCTGGCATGCTATTGAGGAGAGAAGGAAAGCAAAACTAAACCAAGACCAAAACCGGTACCGATTCTGGAACCTAGAGAGAAACAGGCGAATCAAGAAGGACAGGAATGAGATGTGGAATGAAAGAGCAAGAACCTTACAGGAGGCAGTAAATCGTAACGATCAATCTGAGATGTTCAGACAACTGAAAACACTGACAAAACCCAGGTCAATGCAACAAACCCAGTTGAAAGATGAGAATGGAGAGCAAATAACAGAGCAGACCCAAGTGACTGAAAGATGGAGCCGACACTTTGAACAACTGCTGAACAGGCCTCCTCCTAATCTTCCCAGCGAATTGGATGAATATCAAAGCCTGACTAAAACAGAAGATCCTGAAGCTGAGTGCCTTGTAACGGAACAAGAAGTAAGGTCAACCTTGAAGCAAATGAAACGACGAAGAGCTCCTGGGCCAGATCAGATAACAGTGGAGATGATTGAAACCAGTCCTGTTGCAGTTGCCAGAATTACCAGACTCCTCAACATATGTTGGGAGAAAGAACAGATTCCGGAAGAATGGAAGACTGGAATCATAGTGCCAATCTGGAAACAAAAGGGAAGCAAAATGGAATGTAGCAACTACCGCGGTATCACTCTTCTATCTCATGTCTCCAAACTGATGGCAAAGATTGTACTTAAGAGAGCACTGCCCTACTTCCTGAACAAGCGAAGAACACAGCAAGCCGGTTTTACCCCCAACAAGTCAACTATTGACCAGATATTTGCATTGAGACAACTGATTGAGCTTGCAAGAGAGTACAGACGGCCACTTTACATTGCATTTATAGACCTAAAACAAGCTTTCGATTCTGTGGACCGACAGAGGATGTGGAAGGTGATTGAACAAATCAAGATCCCTGCAAAACTGGAGAGAATGATAAAGGCCCTCTATGATGCACCACGCAGTAAAGTGAGATGCGGACAGACTGAGTCAAAGAGCTTTGAATTGAAAACTGGAGTGCGGCAAGGATGTGTTTTGGCACCTACTCTGTTCAACTCGGTGATAGATTATGCCCTGAAATGGCTTGACCCGGAAGAAGTCTTCCCAGGTTTCCACCTGGGGGACAAGAAAATCCAAGACCTAGACTTTGCAGATGATATAGCCTTCTTTTCTGAAACCCTGGAAGACCTGAAACATGGATTGTACACTATCAATGACGAATTCAACAAGCTAGGACTCCAGATTAATTGGGACAAGACCAAACTAATGGCTCCAGACTTTCTGACAACCCCTGCAACCATAGAGATCAGCGGTAACCGTGTGGAGTTTGTGAAGGAATTCCAATACCTTGGATCAGTGATAACCAGTGATGCTTCATGCCACCAAGACCTGCAGTCAAGAATCCACAAAAACGTTGGAAAAATGGCAAGCCTAAATACTGTACTGTGGAATAGAAGGGACCTGAGCCGAAAAACCAAACTGAGCATGTACCGAGCCCTGATAACCTCCTCTCTGCTATATGCAAGTGAAACATGGGCGTTGAACCAAGGACTAGAGAAGAGATTGGACATCTTTGACAACAAATGCCTACGAAGACTGGAAAGAATTAAGTGGTACCAGCGCGTGTCCAACGATGAGCTCAGGATAAGAACACAGCAACCGTATGCCTCCCAACTAGCCAGAAAAAGCAGACTCCGATGGTTTGGTCACGTGACCAGAATGGATGAAGAGCAGCTGTCAAAGACCTTGCTTGAATTTAACCCGGGACAACACGGATGGAAAAGACCATTGGGCAGGCCGAGAACGCGGTGGAAGGATGTACTCAGAGAAGACCAAAGGACGATTACAGAAAACCCAAATAATCGGAACCGATGGAGAACAGCGCTGCAAAAGAAAGAGTTCCTCCACGCCACGCCTAAGTGGCAAGAGAAATAAGTCAAGTCAAGTAAGTGTGGTGGTCGTTGGTTGGTGTCGTCTGCGTACAGCAGCAGCAGCAGCCGGTTGGATGGTGCAAATTGTTGTCGGTCTTGTTTGGTTATGCTAAATGCGCCCTCCCAAATAGGCGACCGTCTATTGTGCGCGGGTATCAGGCGCTAAGATCGCTGCTCTCAAATCTCGTTTTCGTTTTCGGCGCTGCCTCCAGCTACGCCTACAAACACTTTGCCGCTCTGTTCAGACAGTTTTGGCGCCTGTGTCAGGCTGCCTGCACGCGTTCGCTCGGTTTGATTCGATTGCATCTCTGAAGAAAATCGTTCTCGCCCATTTTTGTTGAGCACTTCCGTCGTCAGAGTACTCACCTACTTTTTCGGACGACAGGAGGTGCTGCGAAAATCTGGTGTTTACAGTTGGGATGCAAACACCGCTAATGTGTTTGGTACATACATGGTGCTGATAGCTTAACGAGCTTATTTCGTCTTTTGTGTGCATTGAGAGCTATGACGCACTCGATGGCTTACCTGTATTCTCTTGGCACCCGTTTCTGGGAGTAAAGAAAGAGTTGGACTTGGAGAACTAACCAGCTAATTAACTTATTCACCTTTCATTCCATTTGGAGAAAGCCACTAAATTGTTCTGTATTTTTATACGTTTGTTGTGGTGGTTGGGGTTGCGTTAAACGCTAGGGCTCCTGCATGGTTTTTCGATATACAGTATTGGGGAAAGTTGGGTTCAGACAGAATATAAATGGTTTCGTCCCAACTGTAAGAGAACGATTTTCTGACCTTTAGCCCACCGTTGTTGGAAAACGTGTCAAGGTGTAAGGCGTTTGGTGGGTGTTAGCGTGCAGGTACGTGTGCAAGAATGCGTAACGACTACTGATAACCGGTCAGCTTATCAGTTTTAGTAAGTTTGGCCCGCCAAACTTTACTGCATTGTTAGCGGTCGCTTCACATCCAGCGGTTCTTTCTCCGGCTACCGGCAACAACAGTCGACATGGCTGTCTCTGCATTGACTCGTAAGTAAAGTGCGCGCCAAACGGCTCGATTCGAAATAAAATTACGACGACCGGGCGAGGGCAGGGCCCCGTATAGAGTTACGTGGCGCTCAGCAGTGGCGACAGGTGCAGGACTGGACTGGTTGGTTGTTTGTCATCGTAGCTTGGCACCGCTTCCTACCACTCCTCTCTCCACCGCCCGTCTTTATGTGGAGGACCGCATTTTAGAGCTTCCTAATTCCGCCGGCCACCCGCCCGCCTTGTATTGACCGGCCGGGCGAGAGGTTGGTATGCGAGTGACCAATGGTTTTAGTTTTTGGCCGCTGCCACCTTGACCCCTCGTTTGACACTGACAGTGGCCAGTTTTGATGCGTGCAAGGCCAACTGGAGTGCCGGCGGCGAAGAGCGGCCCGTTCGTCCGACGTTTCTGGCTCTTTCTTTCTTTCTTGCGCACTTTTTCGGCCCCTCTCAGCGCGCCGGCCTGTCTGTCGGCTAGGATAAGTTTGAGAGAGATTGTTTTTGGTCTGCTTGCAGACGCCGCAACTCGCCATGGCGGCGATCAACGGCTTTCACTTTGAGAGCAGAGACTCGCCGGAACTGGACGATATGGAATATCTCGACCCTACGCTCTACTTTGAGAGAGGACGCATCGCTCAGCTGCAGGATGAGCGCGAGCAGATTCAGAAAAAGACTTTCACCAAATGGTGCAACTCCTTCCTGGCCAGGGTGAGGCTTTTCCGCATGACCAATGAATAAATTATACTATCAGTTATACAGGTTATGCAGCTATACATTTATCTATCTGGGATTTGGTCTTAATTTTTGTGTTGGTCGGTCAATTCGCTGAAATTTCACACGACATGCACACCACCTTAGAATTTTTGCTCTCAAAGTTTTGGTAAAGTCTGTCACTTCAACCACTAGTTATTCACTTCCGCGAGTTTTAGAATCTGGCGGCATTCACTTGGAAATGAATAACTAGTGGTTGAAATGATAGACTTGGCCAAAATTTTGGGAGTAAAAAATCTAAGGTTGTGTGAATGTTGTGTTGATATTTCAGCGAATTTGATTGACGAACATAAAGGTTACAGCAATACGAAACCCCGGATAGATAAATCCCACCGTACTTTGTTCGCAGATTATTTAGCTTCAGTGAGGGATATTTGGTGTTAGTCTGAAATGGTATAGTAATGCACTTAAAAATTTTATTTCTTTAGTTATTTATGAGCATTTTAGTTTTTTAATAACTGGCTTGGCTGGCAAGAATTTTTGCCCTAGCAGGTGTATTTTAACATTTCGTTTAAGAGCTGTAACAATGTACGTTAGTGGTTCCATTTTTGGGTATCTGCTGAAGCATCAGTGGTGCTATCTTGTTGGTACCGTACCACATGATAGGTAGTGTACATGACGAGAAACACTTGATTCTTAAAGGGTAACAGTTCTTCTGATTGTCATTTCACTTTTCGGTTCTTGTTTGAGAACTTGAACCTGTTTTATCTTTGTCCTACTAAGTTTTATACAGTGCCCGGAGGCCTAAATTTGCTTCGGCGGTCGGGGCAATGTTGCTTCGACTGCACGGTCTCTGAATTTAGCGGCAGTAGCGAGAAGCAATATCCCACTTTCAGTTCGTTGCACGTTAACCTCTAATGGGTTGGTGTGTATTTTAGGCTCGTATGGAAATCGCGGACTTGTTCACGGACGTGGGCGACGGCGTTATGTTGATGAAATTGCTGGAAATTATCAGCGGCGATAAACTGGGCAAACCGAACAGGGGACGCATGCGCGTGCAGAAAATCGAAAACCTCAACAAGGTGCTGGACTTCTTGAAGCGAAAGAAAATTCAGGTTGGGCACAGATCTCCGTCTGTCACTGTACAGTGTCTAGTCGGTCTCTTGCATAGTTTAGCTGGAGAATATCGGCGCTGAAGACATTCTCGACCACAATCCTCGTCTTATTCTTGGTCTGATTTGGACTATAATTTTGCGCTTCCAGATCGAGGACATCGAGATTGACGTGGTAGGTTTATGAGCTCACTTTAAGGACCTGTCGGAATCTGAGGCATTTGTTTATTTCTCGGCCTTGTTCTTATCTGGTTTGCGTCTGTTTTTTAACCCCGCGTTGTAATATTTTTTGCGCGCGAGCGATAGTTGCGCTTTTCGTTGGCAGTACAGTATTCTCAGGGTTCGCGCGGGACCTGGAAAGTTAGGGAGTCATGGAAAAGTCAGGGAATTTGGTGTCTGGTCAGGGAAAAATTTGATAGCAGTAGAAACCACCCTTTTTGAATATCGGACTTCTGACTTTCTACTACTACTTAAACTGTACAGTCACCCTCTGAATGCCGTTTAAATGTGTTTTTCAAAGCCAATTTTTCAAAATTTTCTCACGCTGGTGGGAGTTTCTTCATCCTGGTTGGTCAGGGAATTTTGACTTTGATAAGGGAAAGGTCATGGAATTTTGCCATGCAAAAGCCGCACGAACCCTGATTCTCCAGCTGTTCTACTTCTTGTTTAACTTCTATGGCACCTTCTCTTGTGGGAGGAATCGCCGACGCGGGGGGTTGGCCGGCGGGGGAGGCGGTAGTCCATGTATGCTGTGAAAAGTGACTTGATTTTCTGATTTATGTAGTTTTATGTAAAGACGAAGAGTACGTAGCAAAAGATGGGTTTCTTTTCTTTCAAATTAGACTGACTGAAATTAGTTGAATAGAAGTCAGAACGGTAAGACACTCAAAATTAACCTCTGAATATAACATGCAGTAGGCTTTTTCCATAATATTTTGACGTTTTGGTTCACTTTTGCAGCACAAATTTTATATTAAAACAACATTTACGGCGCATTTTCGTTATAACTGTGTTCCATAGCTTCACGATGTCTTTTTGATAATGAAATCGATTCAGAAGGATTTGGGGGTTTTAGAATTAGCAATTCTGCAAATTCCAATTTTTTGGGACTCATTCTGAAAAATATAGGGTATTGGGTGTTGGGTTTTCCGATATTGTTTCATTTTTATGGTCTATCATAATTTTACCTTGATTTGCCGATAAAATTCAATTTGCAGGGTGAGGAGGAAGAGACTGGTGAAAAGCGCCGGGCCAAAGACGCTCTGTTACTATGGTGTCAGAGAAAGACGGCCGGCTACCCGAACGTCAAGATAGAGAACTTCACTACCAGCTGGCGCAACGGACTCGGCTTCAACGCCCTCATCCACGCTCACAGACCGGATCTGATCGAGTACAACGCCCTCAACCCGCACGACCACATCGCCAACTTGAACAACGCGTTCGACGTGGCCGAGAAGAAACTCGGAATCGCCAGACTGCTCGACGCCGAAGGTAACTGCCGCTAACTGACTGTTAGAGGCAGAACCCTTATTCTCTGGCCGGGGCCGGACGGACCTGCTGCAGTGTTGCATACATGACGGTTTGTGTTCGTCCGTTCAAATGGTCCTTCCTTCCCGTCCGATGAATGAGAGATTTGGAAAACGGCTGTGTGTAGGATAAAGGTCTAATTTCAGACGTAGATGTGAACCGACCAGACGAGCGGTCGGTGATAACCTATGTAACGCAGTACTACCACTACTTCGCCAAGCAGAAGACTGAACTGACCGGTGCCAGACGGGTTGCAAAGGTGGTTCTGCTTTCTTCTCTTCTCCTTACAGCGCCGTACGGCCGTGCTTGCAGGTGGTGGGTCAGCTGATGCAGTCAGACCAGCTTAAGACCGACTACGTCAACCTCAGCTCGGAATTGCTGGACTGGATTCGCCAGAAAATCACTGAACTTAGTGACCGGCGCTTTCCCAACAGTCTCAAGGGCATACAGGACTTGATGAGCAAGTTTAAGGAGTATCGCACGGTCGAGAAACCGCCTAAGTAAGTTGAGCTGCAGTTTAAGTGTAATGTCAGATTGACGACTTGGTGTAGCGGTTAAATGGTGCGGCTGATGTGCGAGAGGTGTAAAGTTCGAGCCCGGCCGGTGATGACTTGGGATTGTACTGCCCCAGACTGATCCGCCAGTCGTGAGGAGAATCCCCGCTTTTCTGAGGCCTTTTACTTTCCTCTATTTCGGTTCATTAGCCTGTACTATGTTGCTGATCTGTAACATAAAGTCTGAAATTCTCGTAAAGCAGGTTTTCATAGTGTGTGATTGAATGATTCTGCTTCAGGTATAAAGAGAAGGGTGAGCTGGAAGCTCTGTTCTTTACGATCCAAACAAAGCAAAAAGCCATGCGAACGAAGGCCTTCCAGCCGCCGCAGGGACTGCTGCTCCACGACATCGAAAGTGAATGGGATCAACTGGAAACTACAGAGCACGAGCGACAGGGCGCTCTCAACGAGGAGTTGATTCGGTAGACTTTGCTTGAGAAAGAAGAATATTACGTGGTTGGCTTACAGACAGGAGCGTCTGGAGCAGTTGGCTCGCAAGTTCGATCGGAAAGCCAAGCTGAGGGAGTCGTGGTTACGCGAAATGACCGCTGTTCTGGAGGACTTTGACTTTGGCAAGAACGCCACTGAGGTTGAGGCCAGTGTCAAGAAGCACCAGGCTATTTCGGCCGACATTCTGCCTCGAGTAAGCTTTCAGTCGGGACTATAATCTCACTTGCCTAATTATTTTTTATGCCACTTGAGGACTGTTTTTTTTCTTTCTTGTGGCTTCGAACCCGGTCGCGGCGACAGGAAGTAGTCGACGTAAAGCCCAACCCAGGCCTCCGAAAGTCGGTGATGGCTAATAGGCAAATGGGAACCGAACCGGCGCCGCCACTGCACCTAATGGCAGCAAGGGGGCGGGTTGTTTATAGGCAGGGCCAGACATGGGCAAAAGGGGGGCTGACCCCCATCAGGCTCTGACATACCCCTCAGGCCGCCGCTACCCCCTCAGGAATTTTTAGGAACAATTTTGTATAGAAAAGTTGATAAAAGTATGCATAGATTTGGTGTAAATGAGCTCAAAAAGCTTATTTTAAGCTATTTTAGCGAAAAATAATTCAAAAACCCTTGATTTTAGTAAAAAATTGGACTTTTTGGCTTACTAAGTCCTCAGCCCCCATCAGCTGCCGATACCCCCTCAGGATTTGAAAATTTACCACCCCCCCTCAGCCGAAATGCTAACCCATGTCTGGGCACGGCTACCCCATTGAATTGAAAGGCTCTTAAAAAGCGCTGGGTGTCCTGTGATGTCCGAAAGAACAGTGGAACTCAAATACAAACAAAATAATATAGTTTGCGGGCCATGTTGGGTCCAGCGGGGTTTAGAAAAATAACAAACTAATGCCTATTTCATCGAAAATTGTCTATGGCTCACGAACTTTTGTGGCACTCCGGAACTGATTATTTGCATGTTTTTTCGCAATTTCAAAATTGCTAAGGCTGAGATTTTCTAGTTGTATTTGAGCCTAGATTAGGATTTGTAACGATTTTTATCCTCCAAATTCATTCTATTTTAGTAACAATGTGTACTCTAGTCTAAGCTTTGAATTTCGGCTCTTACCCCCAGCCTACCCTCCCCCGTTCGGCGGGTGTCCGGTTGCATGTGTAGTGGCATACATGGGCCGGAAAAATCCGGAGGGTGTCTGGAGATCTCGGGGGTAATGGTTGTCCTGTAAAAAAGTCCATAATACGCGTCGAAAATTTTCTCCCTCCGGGAGGGGGTATGGCCGACCGAGGGGGTATTGGCCGGCGAGGGGAGTAAACCCATGTATACGTAGTGGATCCTAGAAAATGTTGTGTTTAGGAGGACCGGTTCAAGAGTCTGTCGGTGATGGCGGGTGAGTTGTCTCGCGAGAACTACAATGGCAAGGACAGAATTCGCAGCCGAGAGCGCGAAATCGCCGACAAGTGGGCTGCCCTCCTGGAAATTCTGGAGCGACGGCGTCTAGCTCTCATGTCCCTTAACGATCTCATGTCCATGCTCAGAGACGTCGACACACTCGCTTCTGAGTTTCACGCCATCGAGGTCAGTTTAGTTGGTCCTGCATTCTACCGATTTATTCGGTTTACATGGATTTGTCCTCACCGGCAAAGGCTACACTATCCAGATCGGGAGGACATCCCTCCCTTTCCTGTAACGATTTTTTCGAGATGCAATTTTTGTTTCCATTTTTCTAAAAATTCAAGCACGAAAATCGCTTAAATTGCCTGTAAAACTTTCGAGCTCATTTTTATAGTATCCCCACCTCCGGTATTTGGCACAAATCGCAAAACCCCCTCCCGCTTCGGAGGATGACTTGTTACCTGCGTGCCCTCAAGCGATACTGTAGCATACATCTATCAGGTCGTCCGCCGTAAGTAGGCAATTTTAGCAATTTTCGTGCCCAAAAATCGCTTGACAGAAAAATCGGACTGAGATGGGCGGAAAAATGGTGTGGGGTCCCCGATTATAAGGGGTTAGCCTTTGCCGTAGTGTTTCGGTGCTAATTATTACGAGAAAGGCTTGACTGTTTTACGAGGTGTGCGTTTAGCCGGTGGTCAAGAGTCGCGACCTAGGCAAGCACGTGATGGGCGTGGAGGATTTGCTGCACAAACACGACTTGATAGAGGCTCAGATCGCAGCGCAGGGCGAGTGGCTGAACAACGTGGAGTCCCAGTCCAACGACTACATCCGCAACAAAGGAGAACAGTACGAACTGCTGCAACGTCGGTTGGCCGATCTCCGCAGACAATACGACAGGTGATCTTTCACTCGCCTTGCTTAGTTACTATTGTAGTTGGTCACTGGTGATTCTGATTGATTTTGATTGTAGTCTGCTGGAGATGAGCAAGAACCGTCGCAATGCGCTGGAGCGCGCCCGTCAGTTGTACCAGTTCATTCAGGACCACGAAGAAGAGGAGGGCTGGATTGCCGAGAAGTACCGTGTCTGCGTCAACATGATGGGTAACCGCGACCTCTCTGCCACTCCGCAACTGCAACGACTCTTTAAGGTATACATCGCTTTCTTTCTACTGAACAGGTGGCAGACATTTATTGTTTAATTACTGTAAACAAAGCCAGTTTGTGTCGTAAATGTAACAGGTACTCGCCTAGGGTGTAGGAAAGCGCCTGCAAATGCGTTTTCAGAACGTTTTATTCTTCTGAAGAAGGCTAAAAGTCCCTTATGAAAACACCGATTTGTCTTAGCAGCGGAAAGGCCAAATTCGGTTAACAAATTCTATTTAAGCGGATTTTAAGCTAACATTTAGTGATTTACGAGCTAATTTGCTAGTATTGGAGCAGCTCAGCTACTAGTTGTATTTTGGAGTAGCGGGTATATAACTACCTCGGAATGAGCGGCGTACATGTACTACGTGGGATTGAGGGTTACTACCTAACTAGAAGGGCCAACCCCCTCCCCAAGACAGCCTGACAGCTAGGGACCCCCGACCCAAAAATGCAAGTACTAACAAAGTGGCTCAGAAATCACTAATTTTTAGCTTAAAATTCGCTTGAAAAGCCTTGGGAAACCGAATTTGGCGTTTCGCTGCCGATATTTAAGAGAAATCAGTGTGTTTGGAAGCCCTTTTTATCGTTTTTGCTTGTTTTTAGCTCTAAAACGCCATTTGGCAACTTAAGGCAGCGATTTTTAGCCTCCTACTGATAAAAACGTGCCAAAAACGCATTTCTGGCGTTCTGAAGCTTTTTGAAAATTTGGCCCACCTCGATTCCCCACCTGACTTAAACCCCTCCCCCACGCCGCCCTGGACCTGTTCTGTTACATGTATGATGAGGGGTGATTTGGTCATACATGTAACAGGGGGGTCTGGGGGGTCTGCCCCCACCCGACTTAGGCCAGACCCCCCAGATGGGGACCCCCCGAGACGATTTCACCGACCCCTCCCTCCGATTTTTCTGGCAAGTAAATTTTCGAGCAAATTTTTGCAATTTTTTGCACTTTCACACAAAAATTGCCAAAATCGCCTGCAAAACAGCACTTTTCAGCTGTATTTCAGCCCAAATTAGCGATTTTTAGGCCAAAAATTGCGATTTTTCTCGATTTTTGAGCGTTTTTAGTGCCCACTCCCTCCCCCAAAATTTTGGCTCAGACCCCCCCGGCCGGCGCCAGACCCCCCCAACCCCCCCTCCCCCATCGGCGGATGACCTGTTACATGTATGGATTTGGTGCTTCTAGTATAAGAACGGATAGTGCTTTGTTTAATTTGAGTGCGTAAAGTAACTGGTTGCAGACGTTGGAGACAGAGATGCAGGCGCATTGGCAGAGGACCAAGTTGGTGCTGAGCACAGGAGAGAAGTTGTTGCCGGTGGTGCCAGCGAACGCACGAGAGGAGGTGCAGCAGAGGATCAGCAGTCTGCAGCAGAGGTGGGACGAACTGAAACAACTGGTGGCTGTGCTGGGCAAGTGGCTGAAGGAAGCTCAGCAAGCCAGTCAGTACTTCCAGGTTGGTCCCTTTTTTCTTTCCCACCCAACTCTTTCGGTCTGTGCATAAGTAACCAACTTTTTCAAGACCAAAACTTTCCGTTGCTTTAAATGTGACCCTTTCGGCGAGCAACATTTACGAACACCACTCGAAAATCCTCTGTTACCCTAAACGAACACCCCTCTAACACAGCAAGAAGACTCCCAAACACTAAACACAGACATAGACTGGTATTATTTCTGCAGCCGAGGTGGTAGATTCTGCTGATGGAGGAGTAAGGGGATGGTAAATCAAGTTAAAGTTTGAAAAATCGTGTTATGGTTGAGCAAGATTTGAACAACTGCCCTACACAAGCGCTTATTCCAAAAACTAATCTCCTTTCTGGCCGATTACCTCTGTCGAGACGGTGTGTAGAGTAGAGCGAGTATTCTGTGTCACCGAGTCAGTTGTATTCAGGACGCGAACGAGGCGGAGAGTTGGATGCGCGAGAAGACTCCGCTGGTCTGCAGCGACGATCTGGGCAAAGACGAGCAGTCGGCCGACTCTCTACTGAGCCGACACTCCCGGCTGGAGGAAGAGATCGGCGCCTATAAAACTGACATCGAGAAACTGAACGAAATGGCACAGGAACTAGCTGCAGCCGAGTTTGTCACCGCCGCCGCCGCTCCGGAACCGGACACCGGCTCTGAAAGAGAGGTTGGTCTTATGTTCGATTGAGTGCGCTTGCGAACGGCTTAGTAGCAGTAGCTTCTAGAACAGCTTCTGTCGTCTGTATGTATGCTAATTATAATGCGTGGCTGCTTTGTAGAAACGCAGTGTAAAGATGCTCTACAAGTACAAAGGACACGGTATTTCCGTCCATAAAGGAGAGGTGAGTTGGTTAGACAGTTGGAGACAGCCTCACCCTAACTCACCTATTTATCGTTTGTTTGCAACCGGCTGCCCTAATACGGTCTCGCACTTAACCATACATGGTGCCACTGCCAGCCGGTATCATGGTACCGTCACCATATATGGTGCAAGTACCATAAACGGCGTTAAGTGCCTGACTGTAATATACGTACAGGATGCGTCAAAAACAACTCAGCAGATTTTTTACTGTGGCAACTGTAAATCGCAACCAATTTGAATGAAAGACAAAATTGATTTTTTATTTCGGATATGAAGAAAGTATGGCAAATTACTCGTGTGCGATTTAGGAAACCTTTCACTTTAAGAAATTATCGCAAATTCTGTAGACTTCTCTAAGTCTTTCTTAGCTGAAAGTATAAAAGCTACATACAGTAGTAGACTTCCTTACGTGACTTGCTGTCTGACTGTGTACCGTGTTGTGTAGTTTGCGTAGAAAAGCTGTTAACCCTCCGTCTGTACTCTGTGCAGTTATGCATAGGCTGTAGATAAGCGTGTTGCCGTTGCAGGTGCTGACCTTAGTAGAGAAGACCAATCCCGATTGGTGGCGCATCACCACAGCTGGCGGTACCGATGGTTTCGTGCCAGCCAATTACGTTCGAGAGGTGGTGGACGGCGCGTCCGCTGATTCGCCAGTCAGAGCCAAACCGGCCCCGCCCACCCGGGCCGCTCCAGGCACCGCCGACGAGGAAGGCAACCCGATTTTGGAACGCCAGCGCCTTATTAACGGAGCTTACAGACGACTCAGCAAGTTGGCTCAGGTAAACAATCAATTTTACAGTATGATTGGTCGACTAGACAAAGTGGGCGGAGTTTCAGAGTCGCCGTCGATTTCTGGAAGACGCGATAAAGCTTTACCGGTTCTACCGCGAGTGCGACGAGTTCGAGTCGTGGGCGAAAGAGACAGAAATTCTTCTACACGAAGAACCCAGCGTAGAGCACGTGGCGGCCAGTCGCAAAAAGTTCGACGTCAGTTCTGATTGGTCGAGTGCTACGGTAGAGACTGTCTAAAGAGCGTCTGTGTGTAGGATCTGATGACGGATATCGTGGCCAACGGAGGCACCCAGTTGAAGGCCATAAACACCATGGCCGACGAGTTGGTGGCTGCCGGACACAGTCAGAAAGAACACATCAGACGGAGACAGATCGAAGTCAACGATTTGTAAGCTGGCTTCTTCTTCCTTCATACAGTCAGGCACTTAACGCCGTTTATGGTGCCGTCACCATATATGGTACCGGTACCATATATGGTGCCCCCACGCTCGGCGACTGTGGTGGTGCCCTATATCGTACCGTCACCATATATGGTACCGGCACCTTTTTTGGTGTCGGTACCATAAACGGCGTTAAGTGCCTGACTGTCATACGTGTAACAGGCCAACCGACTAAGATATCAGTCCCATAATATGTGATCCCTTCCCTCTGACGATTTTCCCCTCTATTTTCTGTTAACTAATTTTGGGAGACATTTTTAGAATTTCTGATATAAATAAGTCACTAACTCTGTGTGAAATTGCCGATTTTCCCGAAAGTGACTTTCTGATTTCTGACGAGAGGAGTATAATATACTATGGACGTGAGGACCTAGTGTCCGCCCCATGGCTAGGTGTGCTCGCTGCTAATGTTATTCCCTCGGTATCATGTTTAAATGGCCATCTATAACATTATCAGTTTTCTTGTTTCCGCTCTGCGTTCGTACTATAGTGGTGTGTTGAGGTGGAAGGCTCTGCTGCGTCAACGCGACTTGAAGGCCAAAGCCCTGGAGACGGCCGAGAGCGTGGCCGCCTTCAATCAGACTTGCGAAGAGACGCGTGCCTGGATGACCGAGAAGTTCGACCTGCTCGATCAAGCTGCCGACGCCAAAGACCTCAAAGCTCTACAGGTATATACGTAGAAGGTGCTTCTCCTCAGTCCAGGGGCCGTATTCATAAAACAATTTAGGACGTAGGATTTCCTAAATCTGGCCGTTTAGGACGCCGCGGGGGCCGTAGGACAATTCATAAAACTTTGCTTAGGATGGCCGCGCTTAGGAAATCCTACGGCGTAGGACGAAAACCTTAGGTAGGTCGCGAGCTACCTACGGCCGCTTAGGACGTAGGTTTTAGCGTGCGTTGCATGCGATAAACACTCTTGGTTGCCTGTCTACCAATAACTCGGCTAGAAAACATAATAATAAACTTGAAATTAGTAGTAAACATTTAAATAGTTATGTTTTTATTGAAAATGAAGTGTTCTTAGCTTTTTACTTTCATACCCGTTTGCTCTGTATTATTGAAAAAACGGCTAAATTACGGTTACAGAACAGAAATGATTACTTCTAGACTCAAACTTGGGCTTCCGGTCGGTGCCAACAACAAAACATGAGTCAGGTTTGCATTTCCCTCCTAAACATGTCGTATGGCGGTGGCTCAAACCGCTAATAAAAGGCGCTTAGGATTTCCTACGAGTATGATATCCTAAATTGTTTTATGAATAATCCTATCATACGGCGTAGGATGTCATACTCGTAGGATATCCTACGGCCAAATAGGACGTCCTAAGCGCCTTAGGTTGTCCTAAGCTTAGGATATTTTTATGAATACGGGCCCAGATCAGACTTGGCTCTGCTGCTGACAATCGAGCCTACTATTTCTTCGTTTGCTTGGTCTGTGCCTGTTTTACAGTTTTACAGCCAGTTTTAGCATTTTTTTGTGTCTGAAGTATTGCTTAGAATCGAGACTTATACCATGCATGTACCAGGGCGTTAGGCGTTTACCCCTAGCTAGAATTTCCACTGTAAGATAATTAAAGATAAGTCGGTGCTTTAGGAGCCGTTTTTGTCATTTTATGCTTGTTTTTTGTTCTTAACGCTCTTAAATTATGATTTTTAGCAGTATTATTAAACAAACAGCCTGCTAAAATAGCATTTCCATACGTTTTGTAGCTTCTTTACATTTTGGACCTCCTCCCTTGCGAAGCCGTTCCCCAGCCCCGGCCAGTAGTTGCATGTATGTTTTGAAGAAGATAATTATTTTGCCAGGCCCTCCAGAGACGCCACCAGAATCTGGAGCGGGAACTGCGCCCTGTCGAGGAGAAAATGAAGTACCTGGCGGAGTTGGCCGACCAGGTGAAGGAGGCGTACCCGGCGCAGGCCGACGCCATCGACAGGAAACTGAAGGAACTGCAGAACATGTGGCTCGAACTGAACCGGCGCGCCCTCCAACGACGTCAGTTGCTGGAAGAGACTCAGGGACAACAGATGTTTCAGGTCTGCCATTAATTCTGGTCTTTTCAATTTAATGCATTGGTCTGTCATTTCGAAACACTTCAGAACGCAGTCAAAGAGCTGCTGGCCTGGGTTGAGCGCACCAAGGAGGATTTGATGGAGAGTCCGCGAGCCGTCAACGTGGCCTCAGCCGAGGAGCTGCTGCAGAAGCACGTCGACCTGCGCGACGATATCAGCGCTCACGACAGCGAATTCATTTACGTGCAGGACTTGGGAAGTCGCCTTCTGCAGAAGTCGCCCTCACTCGATGACGTCAAGGTGAAGTTTGGCTTTTTCATCTGACAGAGTCTGATGCTGCTCACTTTGTTCTACTCTATCGCAGGTATACATGGGCCGGAAAAATGGGTTGGGTAGTCAAAAAGTCCGAAAATTTATTTGTGGGCCTTACCGGTTCGCTGCGATTTTTATGGGTGGGTCCAGGAACAAAAGTCTGCTTCGGATTGGTGGGTGTGGTTTGTGGTGGTCGAGCCCAAGTTTGGGGTGAGCAAACCCCCGGACCCCCCGCGGCCCATGTATGTTCGCACAGAATAGCCCTAGGAAATCGCTTATGTCCTTTTAGAGGAACAAACGGAGCTGGTTGTGTGAGCACCTGTCGAACTTAGAAGCTAATAGAACTCTATTTACCCGTTTCGAAATTACACTAATCGATCTGGCAGAGCGAATACAAATTACTAACTTGAGCCCAAACATTTGTATTGGCCTCTGTTGGCGCGTTTGCGATCATCGTGTTCTATTGCAAACACAAACTTGTTCAGAGAACAAGAAAACAAAAAGACTGGTGCTCGTCTGGGCTGGGGGGCTGATTTCGAAAGGGGTGAATTCTAGATCCAGGCAGAAACACTGTGTTCGCTGAAAAGTGTAGATGAACACCCGATACACACTATTGTTTTGTTGTTGCAACGCTAGTAATATTTATCTCAAATTTGTAGGAGTCGTTGCTGTTGTTGGAAGCGGAGCAGCGTTTCTTGCACGAGCAATGGGCTCAGAAGGAGGCGCGTCTCAAAGACCAGCTCGAACTTCAGCTCTTCAACCGCGAAGCCGACTACATCGATGCCGCTACTAAGGGACACGAAGCTTTTCTCGAATTGCCTGATCTCGGGGTTGGTCTCTGCGTCTCTCTGTCTTACTTCTACGTGTACGTACGTTCAGAGTTCTGTGGACGATGTGGAGAACCTGTACAAGCGACACGCCGACTTCGAGACCAAGCTGGTTGCCCAGGACGATCGCTTGAAGGCGTTCACGGACTCGGCCGGTCTGCTGGCCCATCAGTCGCACCCGGAGGCGCCCTACGTGCAGAGCAGACGGGACCAGGTGCTCTCTGCCAGACAGAATGTCAAAGACAGAGCTGCAACACGCAGAGAACAGCTGAATGCTGCTCACGACTTCCAGAGCTTTAAGAGAGACGCCAAAGAGGTTCGCTTTACTCTCTTTACTGACTGACCGACAGACTGACTGACTGACTGACTGACTGACTACACTGACCGACCGACCGACACATACATACATACATACATACATACATACATACATACATACATACATACATACATACATACATACATACATACATACATACATACATACATAGTTTTAGTTGTCGCAGTGGATAGACGAGAAAATGAAAATAGCGGAGGACACCTCTTACAAGGACGGTGTCAATTTGGAGCGAAAACTACAGAAACACGAAGCGTTCGAAGCGGAATTGCGTGCCAACGCTGACCGGCTGGAAATCCTCAACTCTGTTAGTCCATTATTTTGGTAATTGTGTCTGTCTATGTGTGAGAATGTTTAGGAAGGCCAAACGCTGATCAGGATGAACCACTACGCCACTCCAGAGATCGAGTCGATTTTGTCCGAGCTCCAGGCTCAGTGGGATCAGTTGTGGCGTCTGGCGGAGAAACGCGGCGAGAAAATGCGTCAGGCGTGCGACCAGAAGTCGCTGGACCACACACTCGAAGACGCTCACCACAAACTGGACGAAATGGAGCGTGCGCTGGCTTCCAACGATCTGGGCAGTGATCTGAGAGGCGTTAAACAGCTGATCCAGAACCACCAATTGCTGGAGCAGGAAATGACTCTCTACCATCAACGCATACAAGACATCGTTAAACAGGGCGAGCAGATGGCTAAGGCCGGACACTTTGACTCTAGTCGCATTTTGCGCAATGTACAGCAGTTCACTAAACGGTAAGGCCGTCTGGATATAAAGCCGTGCACCACTGTTGGTCTAAAACTCGCTATCAACCAAATTCGGTATTTTGAGCTATTCTGTTTCGGTTTTTTACGAATGAAAATTCGGATAATTTTGTCAACTTGGCCACAAAACTTATAAATATAATTAATGTTACTGCTTTTCGGTTATGTAACTGGCTTTCCAGACGTGCGATCTATCTGCTTGTGAATAGTCAAAGTTTAGATTTGAATCGTTACAAGAGCCAGCAGCTCGTCGGCGGGCGCAACTGGAGGAGTCGCGTAAACTGCATCAGTACCTGTTCGACGTGGATCTGGAACTGCAATGGATCGCCGAGAAACGGCCGATCGCTGCCTCGAACGACTACGGAAATTCGCTTACTCACACCACCAACCTGAACAAAAAACACGAGGTTGGTTTGTGTTGTGTCTATAAATGTCAAATGGCAGTGGTTCCGCTTTAGCAGCTCGAAACTGAGATGACTGGTCACCAGCCCATGATCCAGGAAACGTTGGACAAAGGAGCTCAGCTGTTGGCCGAGAAGCATTTTGCCTCCAAAGACATAAAAGCCAAAACTGAGGAACTAGAAAACGCCTGGACTCAGCTGACTGGTTTGGTGGAAACCAGACGCAATGCTCTTGATTTGGCTCTGAAGATGCAGCAGTATTTCTTCGATGCTGCTGAGGTAGTTATTTATAGTTTTGTGCTATCTTCTGTTCTGTGCATCTGTAAGGTTTTGTTTGCAGGTGGAGTCGTGGATTTCGGAAAAGCGATCGTTGATTTCTAGCGATGACTATGGCCAAGACGAAGATGCCGCCAATAAGTTGTTGACTAGGCATAAGGCTCTGCAGAACGATATGGCTACTTACAAGTAGGCAACTGAACCGATCGACCGATTTGTTTAATCTGTGAATGAAAGAACTGATTGGACTTTGACTGACTGACTGACCGACCGACCGACCGACCGACCGACCGACCGACCGACCGACCGACCGACCGACCGACCGCATGACACTCGAAGCACATTGAGTGAAATGTGTGAATGAGTGTGCTTTATTGCATAATTGAAACCTTATATGAGTTGACTGCAAGTGTTTAGGTCGTGGGTAGCGGACCTGGCTAGCACAGCTGACCGTCTTGTCTCACTGAAGCACACCGACTCTGAGCGGATCTCAGCACGTCAGCAGGAGCTGGAGCAGCAGTTGGACGAGTTGTCCCGTTTGGGTGAGCTGAGGCGCAGACATCTGGAGGATGCGGTCTGTCTGTTCGAGTATCTGCGGGAGAGTCAAGAGCTGGAGGCCTGGATAAACGAGCAGCTGCAAGTGGCTATGAGCGAGGAATATGGACAGGACTACGAGCATCTGATTGTAAAGCTTCCTCTCTCATTAGAACAACTGATTTACTTTGGCCAAGCCGCTTGTTTAGGAGCTGATGAACCGGTTTGAAGACTTCAAACAGAACGTCAAGACCGGCTCTGAACGGTTTGTCATGTGCGAGAAGGCCGGAAAACAGTTGCTGGAACGCAAGCCACCCTTTGTGGCCGATATTCTGAAACGGCAGGAAAAATTGCGGTATATTTGAATGCCTTTTCTTTTATCTTTCATGTTTTTGTACCTAAACTTAGTATGTTCACCATACATGCAATAGGTCATCCGCCGAATGGGGGAGAGGGGTGGGGGTCTGACCCCAGCAGGGTGTCTGAGCCCAAATTCTAGGGAGGGGGCTGGGTACTAAAAAACGCTCAGAGCGCCAAAAATCGTAATTGCTCGACAAAAAATCGTCAAAAATCGCTAATTCGGGTTCAAATACAGCTAAAACGTGCTGTTTTACAGGCGATTTTAGCAATTTTAGTGTTTTACAAAAATTTGCTCAAAAATTACTTGCTAGACAAATTGTACGGAGGTCGGGGAAAATGGTCTCGGGGGTCCCCGATCGTTTAGCTGGCCTAAGTCGGGTGGGAGCAGACCCCCGGACTAGCCTGTAACATGTATGGTGTTCCCTATTCTTAGAGGAATAGACTGATTTCAAAAGGATTAACTTGTATTGAGTCTTTTTTCAGAGCGGTATGGTCGCTGTTGCTGGACTATATCGAAAGTCGCGACCAGAAATTGGAGGCCGCCGAAGAGATTCACAGGTTCAATCGCGATGCCTCTGATGCCTTGGCTAGAATACAGGTTTCCGAGATTGTTTTCAACCGTTAGTAATGAATAACAACAGTGAAAAGCTAGATTTCTAGGAAAAAATGGCCGCTATACCGGCGGACCTGGGCAAGGACGTGAACACGGTGCAGACTTTGCTGCGCAAACACGACGCGTTCGAAAACGAGCTGGCAGCGCTGGAAGCACAGTTGCAGGTGATGCCGACGCTCAACTAAATAATTGGAAGATGAAACATTGGTTTTAGGTGCTGTTGGAAGACAGTGCCCGTCTTTGCCAGACCTACCCTGGTGGAAATGCTGAGCACATAGCAGCTCAACAGCAAGCGTTAGCGGAGGCTTGGAAAGATCTACAGGACGCTGCCCTGGAGCGCCGAGACAAACTAAACGCCGCCTATGACCTGCAGCGGTTTTTGGCTTCTGTAGGTGGCGCGCAGTCATTTAGGGTTCTGATTGAAAGAGCGCTCTTGGTTGCAGGTGCGGGACTTGGTGGGATGGACCCAAGAGCTGATTGGCGAAATGCAGACCGAACAGCCGGTGCGTGATCTGCAGGGCGCCGAATTGCTGCACAAAGAACACGCCCGTCTCAAAGCCGAACTGGAAGCCAGAGACTCTGACTTCACCAACCTGGCCCAGACTGCCGAGCAGATGATTCAGTGCGATCACTATGCCAAGGACGAAATAGCAGACAAGGTCAAACAGGTAACAGAATCGTTCAGTCTATGCACCTCTGCTCATTTATTCTCGCTGAGTTCAGGTGGAGCAAGTGAGAGAAAGAGCGCAGAACGAATGGCAGCTGCGAGAAGAGTGGCTAGAGCAATTGGTGCAGTGGCACGCGTTTCAAAGGGATGCTAAGCAGTTACTGGCTGTGATCGCCACCCATGAAGTTAGTTCTGTTCTTTTTGTTTGTTTGTTTGTTTGCTGCAGTGTCTGCTTTCTAGGCCACTTTGAAGTCAAGCGATTTGGGGAGCTCTGTAGAGCAAGTGGACGCTCAGTTACGGAAGCATGAAACATTTGTGCGTCTACTGGAGCCGCTTGAAGAGCGTGTGCAGTCACTGGACAAAAACGCCACCACACTGATGCACAGAAAACACATGGAGTCGCCCAATATCGCCACCCTTAATCAACAAGTGGCTCAGAGGTGGCAAGCGCTGTTGCGTGCAGTTGACCAGAGAAAAGTTGCCTTGCAAGATGCGCTCTTGAATGCTAGATTTGTGAGAAACGTTGATGAGGTATGCCTCAAGTACACTGAGGATGTGGGATTGAATGATTTTGGTTGCAGATGCATGGCTGGATAGACGACCGTTCGAAACGCTTGAGGGCAGAGGCCGAGCACCAAGGGCAGTTGGCTAGTCTACAGGATAAGATGAAGCGACTTCAGAAGCATCAGGCTTTTGAAGCTGAGCTCAGTGCCAATGAACCTCGGGTTCAACAAATTCAAAAAGAGGTGTGTTGTGTTTCATTTGCACAATTTATATAGTGATCTGTTTTATTGCTGTTTGTATACTAGTTCTACTGGAGAACCAGCTATTCGCTGCTTGTTTAGTCAGTGGCACTTCTGGGCAAGCAGCAGGCATCTTCAGAGCCCAAAATTCGCAAGCAAACAGAGGAGCTGGTGCTCAAGTGGCAACAGTTGGTCAATTCCAGTCAGGGTCAGAGTCGAGCACTGGAGGAGGCAAGAGATCTGTTGGACTTCAATCAGTTGTGTGAGCGAGTTCTGGCTTGGATTCGCCAGAAGGTGAAGATGAAGCAACGCAAAATGACTGAGTTGTAGTAATCATAAACTATTCTTTTTAGGAGCTCATGATCCAAGCAGCAGACATGGGCAATGATTATGAGCATTGTGAAGTGTTGCTCAAGCGTTTGGATGATTCTGGAGCAGTGAGTTGCTTCGCATTTTCAGTTGTTGGCTATCTGTTTGCTTGTTGTTGCAGGACTCCAGTGTTGATGACCAAACTATCAAAAAGATCAACAAGTTGGGCGATAAACTTATCAAGCAGGGCCACTCAGATCCTGAAAATGTCCGGCAACAGCTGAATGATCTCAACGAAAAGTTAGTTTACTACTTTTGGTATGCTCACCTATTCTTTGTTCTAACAGCCGGTTCACTAACATGGTCGCTTACTTAGACTTGGTCTCAGTGGAAAAACTAATAGACTTAACTGTAGCTATTGTGCAGTATATGTGTTGTTGTACTGTATGTGCATCTCCCTGCTGCTGGATCGTAAGTGTCGTGTGGGGAATTTGGTCTGGTATTTTATTGCTTTCCACCACAACTGCTTTTACCTCTCTGCACTTTCATAGAACAATTTTCATAATGCAGATAGTTTTACATTATGCTAACTTTTGTGCATGTTTAGGTGGAAATCAATTGGTGGTTCATTGGCTCTATATCGGCAGCGACTGTTGGCTGCGCTAGAAGTTCATTCATTCAATCGTGATGTGGATGACACAAGTGACCGAATCGCCGAGAAAGCCATGTTGCTGAGTGCCGAAGATCACTGCACAAATCTGGCTACAGTGGACACCCTTATACGGAAGCAGGACGCTATCGAGCGGGACATGACAGCCATTCATGAGAAGCTGAAGGAGCATGACAATGTTGCCCAGAACTTACTGGCCAAGAAGCCTCCACTGGAACAGACCATAATGGAATCCCTGCGCAAACTAGAAGACAGCTGGAACAGGTTGTCTCATTTCTCTCATTCACGCCGTGAGAAGCTGCTTAAGTGGCACACTCTGCACAAGTACTTTGACGCCATCAAGAAGACCGAGCTGTGGGCTCATGGCATCCGTAACAAGATGGCTTCCTATGCACAGCCAAACTCTGTGGCTGAGGCACAGTCATTAATTGATGTGCACAAGGAAAGACTGGCTGAAATCCAAGGTAGACAAGCTGAGTTGACTGCCCTGCGTGAATTTGGCCAGAAATTGGTTAGTGAGCAGCCTGAACATAAGCAAGAGATCAATCGGGTCAACAAAAAGTTGTCTGTGCTGGAGCAAGAAGTGCGTCAGGCATGGGAAATTGAGAACCAGCGCCTTTGGCAGTACTATGACCTTCAACTTTTCAAAGACCAGGTCGGCATGACTGAAGCTTGGCTGGCCAGCAAAGAAGCGTTCCTTAAGCAGGAGGACTTGGGTGATTCACTAGATAGTGTGGACACCTTGCTGAAGAAGCATGATCATTTTGAAAAGGCTGTGCAAGCTCAGTCAGATAAGGTTCTGCAGCTGAAGCATGATGCTGAAATGCTGGCTGAAAAGAATCCAACCAGCAAAGAACAAATAGATGAGCAGAAAGAACGTGTGCTCTACCGGCATGAGTCACTGTTGGAGAAATGCAAGACACGTCAAGGAACTCTAAATGACTCACAGCAATACCACCAGTTTCTCAAGACATGTCATGAACTGATGTCTTGGTTGAATGCCAAACTGCAGATTGTCTATGATGAGAGCTATTTGGACCCTACCAACTTGCAGTCCAAACTGCAGAAGCACCAGGCGTTTGATGCTGAGCTGAAAGAGAATCAAGGTCGTGTTGACTCTGTCACTACTGAGGCCAGAAAACTTATTGCCAGACGTCACTTTGCCAAAGACCAAATCGAGCTTCAGTTGCAAGAAGTGCAGAAGGGCTGGGACGAGTTGGTATCTAAATCAGCACTGAAGACTGAACGTTTGAAAGAGGCCAATGAGGCACATTTGTTCAGTCGAAAGTTGAAGGACTTGGACAGATGGCTAGACACTGTTGAACAACGACTGGCTTCTGAAGATCATGGCAACGATTTGGCATCAGTAGAAAATTTGATGAAGAAACAAGATGCTTTGGACCAGGAGATTACAGCAAGAGAGTCTCAGATTAAGGAGTCTGAAGAAATGGCATCCAACCTAGTCAGCCAGCGCCATTTCATGGCAGAAGAACTTACTCCCAAGGCAAAGTCTGTTGCTGAGCGCTACCATTCCTTGCAAGAGCCATGTCAGATCAGACGTGAGAACTTGATAGAGTCACAAGCTCTGTATGAGTGGCTCAAAGAAACACGTGAGGAAGAGGGCTGGGTGCGTGAACGGTTACCTCAAGTTCACACTGCCAACTTGGGTGACAGTTTGCAAGCAGCTCAAAGTCTCTACAAGAAACATCAAACATTGGAGCAGGAAATCCAGGCCCGCAACCCTGCGTTTGATCGTGTGCGCCACCAAGCAGAGGACATGCTTAGAAAACAACATTTTGCTTCTGCTCAAATTACAGAGACTCTGGCCGAGTTGTTGAAACTGATCGAAGAATTGAAGACAAAGGCTGCAAGCAGAGGCCACAAATTGCGCGATGCTTTGCGCAGTCAGCAGTACTTTGTGGAGGCCAATGAGGCTGAACAGTGGATGCGAGACCGCATGCCACTGGTGACCTCATCTGAGCTGGGTAAAGACCAAGATACTGCCCAAACACTGCTCAGGAAATTGGACACCATAGAGAAAGATGTAGAATTGCATCGCACTGAGATCAATAGGCTGGCAGAGACTGCACAGAAGATGGTGTCTGATGATCATTTTGATGCAGCTCAACTCAGTGCCAAACAAAACAAACTGGAAAAGGACTACAGTGAGCTGAACAAGTTGTGCCAGAACAGAAGAACTCAGTTGGTTGATGCAGCTCGGTATGAGCAACCGCTCAGTGCCTATGTGCATAAACAAGAAACTTCTTTTAGTTACTATGGTTTCTTGCGACAGGCTGATGATCTAATCGCTTGGTTGAAAGACAAAGAGGCTGCAGCGGCATCAGAAGATTATGGTCGTGACTTGGATGACTGTTTGCAGTTGATCGACAGATTTGAGCAGTTGGTCAGGGAACTGGCAAGCGCTGGTGAAAGGTAGGATGTCTAGCTATAATAGTCCGATATGAAACATTTCACCGACTCTCAAACAGAAGAGCAACCTGTAAGTGGTTTCCAGAGTGGCGTCAGTACAACGTACTCAAGAGGAACTGTTACGAACTGGCCATCCCTATTCTGCCAGCATCAAGGCGAAGGGATCCGATTTGCAACAGTTGTGGTCAGACGTGAACGAAGCGGCCACTGAACGACAGCAGGCTCTGCATGGCGCCAAACAAGTGCGTTTTGTCTTAGCTCCACAATGTACGCTGTACGTTGGTTTGTTCAGGTGCACAAGTTTGACAACGAGGCTGACGAGACTCTCAACTGGCTGCAGGAAAAAGAAGCTATGCAAGTAATCGCTGAGCAAGAAGATCTATCACAGGCCACGCTCTCCACAATACAGGTAACCCTGCTACGAGGTTGGAATATGGTGTTAGCCCATTCTCTATGTAGACACTGCTGCAACGTCATGATGAGTTCATGCGAGGTCTGTCGGCCGTTCAGAAGCAAGTGTCTGATTTGTGTCGCGAAGCAGAGCGGCTGGAGTCTCAGTTTCCCAACACCAAAGATCACTTGGAGGTGCGCAGACAAGAAATGGAGGAGCAGCTGAAAGATGTCTTGACAGCAGCTCGTCAGAGGCAACAGAAGTTGGGTCAAGCCGAGCAACTGCAGGCCTATTTTCAGGTAGGAAATGAATGAAATAACCAATTTTTGTTGCTCGCCTACCTAACTAGACACTTGCAGGAATATCGCGATATTTTGGCCTGGATTCAGCAGATGCAGACCACAGTAACAGCTGAGACTCTGCCTACTGACGTGACGGGATGCGAGGCCCTGATGCAACGCCATCTTGAGTACCAGTCAGAGATAAAAGCCAGACAGTCGCAGATCGATGAGTTCGTTAAGAACGGAAACGAAATGATTGCTAAGGGTCATCTACTGTCTGCTGAAATTCAAGACAAGGTAATCAGTCGTACAGTAATTTGACATGACAAGCTATCGTACAGTAATTGAAAGCTTTTGAATTCTCAAAACTCGTATTTTTTACAGTACTTTAGCCCTGTTCGCACCATACGGTTGAGCACTGCGTTGGTGCATGCCATAATAATTGTACGGTACCTCATTGTAACTCATTACAGCAAATTTTTCATTCTAAATTGATATACGTAGCCAAGTAACTAAGATTTTATTGAGAGATCAGAGACTAAGAACGAAGATGAAGTTGGTAGCGGCGAACAGCCGACCATGTATTGGTCTTAGTTTTCCGAAGTTAGTTCGGAAACAAAAACATGCTTTCAGTACCCAGAGAATTTGAATTGACAACTGTCATTGGGCAAATTATCCTGTAGATGGATAGTTATAACTGCGAATGAGAACTTCCTACAGTTGAGGTGATTACATTAGTAATTGCTTAACGTCTTTCTTTGACTGTGCAGATCATCAGAATTCTTGTTCTCTCGAGATTATATCATTTTTTTAACACAGATATCCCACACTAAATTTCAGGTTATTTGCAGAATTAACAGCAAAAAGAAAGTTTCCATTTAACTATTATTCCTATTAGCATTGAAATTACCAATTTTCACATTCTTAAATTTCTCAGCATTGGGCCAAGCCTTGTGCCCCAAACCTTGACACATAAAACCTGCGCTATTTTGGTGTCTATGTGTTTAGGTGGGCAAGTTGCAACGCGCCTACTTGATGCTGTGCGAGGTGTGGCAGGAGCGCAAGACGTTGTACGACGAGAACCTGGACGCCCAGATCTGGAAGCGCGACGCGTCCCAACTGGAGGCCTGGATGGCCGAGCGCGAGTCGTCGTTAGGCAGCGACTGGCAACAGTGCGACAGTGTGGGGGCGGTGGACGACGCCATCAGACAGTTCGACGACTTCCTGATCACCATGGACGCACAGGACGAGCGCTTCGAGGCCCTCAAGAAACTGACTCTGCTCGAACAGGCCTACAGCAACCTCCGACACCGGGAAGAACAGCGACTGAAGCAGGAAGAACAGCGCAAGGAGAAGCAGCGGAAGGTCTCAAAGATTTGCCCTTACTGGTCTTGCTTAGCTAAAGTAGTTAGTAATTATTTCAGGACCAGATCAAGACTGTCGAAAAGCACAAGATCCTCCAGGAGCGCCGTCAGGAGCGCGAACGACGCAAGACACAAGAGATCAGCTTGCTGCGACCGTCCGAGGAGGTTGTGCTCAAACGACAGGACTCTGAACCTGGACTCTACAAACTGCCGCAGCCTCCTGCTGCTCCTTCTGCCGCCGCCGCCAACGCTGTCACTGCCAAGCCGCCTCTGCCTGGCCGACCGGCTGGTTAGTTAGTTCTAATCTGTTTGATATATAAACTACACAAGTTGTACTATAGAACAGCGATATGTGTAAACATCTTTCGTCTCTTGCATTCTTCATATATTAGCATTATGTTTGCGTATTATGTAACAGGCTTAGAATTTCGTTACTGAACTGTAGGATGGAAAATCCCGACGTTTACCTCGTTCTTTATAGCATTATATTACGAAAAATTTGTGTAGTGTTTCATACAAACATGCTTATTTCTAATCTTTGGTGAAGTAAGTTCTCTCAACGCACGAATTTTGTTCCTGTCCGCTCTGTCAACAGTTTCTGATAGTTGTAGAGTTGTAGAGTCTAAGTGTGCTGTTGAGGTGCCAGAAATGCAGACTCAATAGGAAATTAATTTGCACTGCCTAACTATAAACTAATAAGTTATTAAAGAAATTGCACATAATATTATGCCCTTATGTACGTAGTACAACAGAGCTTGTAACTTGGTACATGTATGTAGAAGGTGTGAGCATACAAGTTTCAGCGCCTCCAAGTCCCACAACCAGTGGCGAGCGAATTCCGCTGTCAGTGGCCTCTGCCGACACGTCGACCACGTCGATCGAATCGTCTAAGATGGTGGTGGGTGCAGGTGCAGGTGCAGAGCCCTCGGCGCACAGTCGCAAGACGCCGCGTCGCACGCCCACCTTTACGACGCGTCGCGCGCACAGTCTAAAGAAAGTGCGCCAGTGGGACGACCTGGCTCAGATCGAAACCTCCGGCTACCTCGACCGGAAACAGGAACTGCAGAGCGGTGGCAAGAAAGCTGCCATGCGCTCCTGGAAGAACTACTACACCATCCTCTGCGGACAACTCCTCTGCTTCTTCAAGGTCACTTCACTCTCGCTTATATATGGACCGCTTAGATTAGATGTAACAGGTCTGGGCCGTGGGAGCCGGATTTTGGCTTAGGGAAAGGGAAGGGGTCGAAAGTTTGCAACAGTTGCAACACGCCAAGAAATACGTTTTGGCACGTTCTATTAATAATAGATTTTAGCCACAAAACATACATGAGCCGGGATGAGTGGCTTTACCTTCCTTGCCGACACGCGTTACCCGTCGAGACCCTCCCCTCCTCCGAAAATTTTGGCGATCTTTATCGGGAAAGCAGTTTTATACGCTCTACGCTACAAGCCCGCGCCGAAAAACCACATACCCCGTCCGGGTTTTTCCGGCCCATGTATGCCGCAACATTGTTCGACTTGTTATTTCGCTTCATACGGGGCTGTGAAATGGACCATCAGGTCTGATCGTAGGGTCGTCTGGCCGACCCCCGTCACATCGAATCGAATCGAATCGCCGCAAAATTGATTTTAATAGGTTAATAGCTAAAAACAAGCATATTATGAGAAAACGTCTAAAATACTAATATGAATTGAATAATAACAGCAAATTCCAGTCCACACGACGTTTTAAGCTAAAAACGAGTGATTTCTGAGCCAGTAAAATTCGCCTTGATATGACACGACAACAAAGAATTTTCCGGTCAATTCGAGTTCAGATACCGGAGTAAATTTACTTTCTGTGCAAAGTCGTTTAGAGCAATTTGTCTAAGATTCTAGAAAAGCAAAATTACAAAAATCTACTTAAGAACTGCTTCTAAGAAAGTAGGAATGGTGATGCTGAGCAGACATGGGCAAAGGGGGGGCTGAGGGGGGGGGTTGGGCCCCCCCCCTCAGGCTCTGACCTACCCCCCTCAGCTGGCCGCTACCCCCCCTCAGGAATTTTTTGGAAGAATTTTGTATAGAAAATTATGATAAAAATATGCCTGGATTAGGTGTAAATGAGCTCAGAATAGCTTATTTTAGCTTATTTTATCCAAAAATAAGCCAAAAAACCTTGATTTTAGCCAAAAATCGGACTTTTTGGCTTACCACCCCCTCAGCCCCCCTCAGGAATTGAAAATTCTACCCCCCCCCCCTCAGCCGAAATGCTAGCCCATGTCTGATGCTGAGGTATCTTTCATAGTGTTATGAGTGTATTACAGGACGAGGAGTCGTTCATGGAGAACGTGGCAGCGTCTCCTCCGGTGCCCATTCTGAAGGCGCGTTGCGAGCCCAGCCCCGAGTACCAAAAAAGGAAGCACGCTTTCCGTCTGCAGACGCACGACGGCTCGGAGTACCTGTTCGCCGCGCCGAACCAAGCCAAAATGCACGACTGGGTGGCCAAAGTGGCCTTCCACGCCGCCCTGCCACCCTCGCTGCAGCTGAAGAGCTTCGACGACCAAAAAGACGTCCGTTTTTTGGCTCTTTCTAGTCTTGCGTAAGTGGATCTGGTTTAGAGTGTGCCACAGCCGCCATTGAGCGGACCTCCGGTGTCTCCAGCCCCTCTGTCCGCCGAGCCAACCACTCCGCGGCGCCACACCCTCATAGGAACTGAAGTGACCGTTGGACACACCACCAGCAATGGTCACTCTGAGCCGGGCAGACCACCTTCTGTAGAGGATAGAGAGGATAGCGGCTTCTTAGAAGCAACTCGCATTCAGATTCCGTCCGTTAGTGATCAGGGTATGTTTCACGTTTAACAGTTAACTAGGCTTACAGTGCAGAGTTCTAATTAGAATAGATGCTCACCATCTGCGTTTACATCGAAATCACTGTTCTAAGCGAACACCCAACACGATTTGTGTTGGCTCTAGGGTGATTCATAAACCGATAACCGAACCATTTTCTCGTCTCTAATTACTAAAGTTTACTACTAAAGCCCCGGCATCCCAGCGCTTGTTTGTTGGTTCGAAACCTGTCCTGGCGATGAGAAGTCGTAGACACAAAGTCCGACCCGCCCATCGAAAGTCAGCAATAGCAATGAAAAATAGATACATAAATGGGAATCAAACCTTAGCTGTCTTGCACACACCGACAGCAATGGGGAGGGTTGTTGTTAAAGGAGACTGCCAGACCTTGTTTGTGTAGCAGTTCGCTACTCCTAGTCCGAAAGGACAAAATGTTACTGCAACAACACTAAGATGTGCGCTGTATGCTCCGGCAACAAAGTGTAGCTTAATTAATCTAGGCTGAGTTGTAAAAAAAATTTGAAGGCCAAGAAAGCTTTTTATGAAAATTTTTCATTTCGAAAATTTTTTCAAAAATTGTTGCATGCATGAAATTTAGCTTGTAGGAGATGCAAAGATGCGTCAGAAGCAACTTTAAGAGTCAGTCTCTGATTCGATCGAGTCTTGGTATGTCAAGTTGAAAATCGAACTTTTGCGTAGAGACCTGTGCGTTGGTGTACTAATAGGCATTCATGAGTTATGTTAAACCTGCAAAGGGTTTATGGATTTGACGCTCCATTCCCGAGATACAAGCCGCCAAAAATCGGCTCGCTTAACTATGGGACCAAAATTCTCAACTCGAATTTCTTTTGTACCAATAAGAGTTGGGACTAAAAAATTGGGGACTTTTTGAGTAGTTTAAGAATTTTTGGTCCAAAATTATTTTTGAGTAAAAATTTTTTTTGCGACCACCTTTCGCCGGCCCTAGCTCGTCTGGAACCCCCCTACACAGTTTTTTTTATTTCAGGATTTTGTAGCGCTATCAATTTGCCAGACTATGGTGTAAAGCATTTTGGGCTGCGACCCGACATTCGTGAGATATTCGCATCCGAATGGCCAAAACCATGCAGAATTTGCTAGTTTTGCAGTACACAAAGCTATGATGCCGGATTACTTTCATTATAATAAGAGTTGGGACTATAAAATTGGGGATTTTAGGTAACTTTTTGAGTAGTTTAAGAATTTTTGGTCCAAAATTATTTTTGAGTAAAAATTTTTTTTGCGACCACCTTTCGCCGGCCCTAGCTCGTCTGGAACCCCCCCTACACAGTTTTTTTTATTTCAAGATTTTGTAGCGCTATCAATTTGCCAGACTATGGTGTAAAGCATTTTGGGCTGCGACCCGACATTCGTCGGTCATTGGTCATTGGGCTTCCAATGGTGTTCGCCTTCTCGTGGTGGAAGCGACTGGCTCGCCTGTGAGTCAGCAAATGGACACCTACCATTCCTCCGCTTGTCGGCTACTACCCCTCGAAATCAGCTTTCGCTTTGGGATCGTGTTTTGGCTCTGGGCTGGCCAGTTGCCCCGGCCTGGTTGGCCCTGTTTCTGCTACAAGCTGGGGACATTGAGGTCAATCCTGGGCCCTGGATCTGCCCCTGCTGCGGCAGATCAGTAAATCGAAACAGTGTCCAGTGCAGTGTG